>CANXYI010984131.1:0-10204 GCA_948208565.1 Hura crepitans
CATCCTTAATCTTTAAACCTATTCACCTCACTTTACCGATGCAGTGGCATAGGTCCTAGAGGGCCACTGCACTAGTCGATTAAAACAAACCAATCTACTAGGTAGACCAGTTTGTGACATTCTTGATCTTTAAAAAGGCTGGTACAGTAGATAAGGTCCCGGAGGGCTACTGTACTAGTTTGCTTGATAAACCATACCTTGTTATTTACACCTTTTATTTTGTAACTTAATCAGGCTGGTGCAGCGGTTGGGGTCCAAAATACGGACCACTGCACTCTTTTTTAGTTCCCTATAGATTAAGTGTATTGAAGTGTCATCTACCTAGTTGGGCCTATCAAGTTAATCAAATAAATAACATAAAATAATGATAATGGTAGATATTATTAAAGTTTCTAAAGTTTGACATAATTAACTAAATGAAAAATCAGTATGTATCATCAAAAGTATTTTGGTAATTTTGCATGTATATCACTTATTAACTTGATAATTCAATTACTTGATTGTTTTTATTAGAAATGGCTTAAATTCATAAATTGCATGTTTTTAAATGATTAAATACATGTTAATCTTTTATGTAGAGGTAAAAAGGGTATTTTGGTTATTTGACACAGAAGAGTAAGTTGTGGACTTAATAACTCTATATATATGCATGAATGAAATAATTGACATGATTTAAATGCTTGAGTTTACCACTAAGTATATTATATACTAAGCGTATCTATTTTGGTGCTTAGGTACCCAAAATAGAGACGTAGCCTTATGAAACGCGTAGTCAAGTTTAGAGGATAAACATATATAGGTGGAACTGTAAATTTTGTATAGTTTTGCACTCTATGTACTTAGGTAGGGGATAAGTGTTATGTATATAAAGGATATGTAATGTACTTATATAGATACAAATTGTGTTGTAATAAGCAAGTTATCAATTCTTTTAAGAATTTATGATTTTGTTGATCTATGTTGGTGATATTAAAGCTTGAGGCTCTAATTTGTGATTTCTTAATTATGGCCTGAGGCCTATATACTGATAAATAAGCTAATGTTAGGTGTATATTTAGGGGACTAGAAGGGTCTAAGAGATGATATTTGTGTCTATTAAATTGTTTTGACAGGTGTTAAATTTTTAGATAAAGACTCAGATAGCCATTATGCTGTCGAATTTTAAGAAATCCTAATTGAC
The DNA here is from genome assembly GCA_948208565.1 of Hura crepitans. Taxonomy (NCBI): domain Eukaryota; kingdom Viridiplantae; phylum Streptophyta; class Magnoliopsida; order Malpighiales; family Euphorbiaceae; genus Hura; species Hura crepitans. The sequence goes on from CANXYI010984131.1 coordinate 1,181, forward strand.
CTATAATTGGCCAATATTGGCATGGATAACATGGTATAACCTTACGTAGTGTGTAAGATCAAACATAAATGAATTTAGAGTCAGACAAAATTAAATATCTAGGAATAGATAAAAGTTAAATGAATAAAGATGGGAGAAATTGAAAGATAGGTAACCTGGCAAGAAGTGCACCGCTTATTAGGTTTCTTCGAGAATCCAGTAAGGGGTGTCTCACAACCAAGAAGTATGAAGACATATTTAGACTTGAAACCTCATTACTAGTGGTCAGGGATAAAGCAAAATGTAAAATATGTGGCTAGATATCTGACATGTTAGTATGTAAAAATTGAACATCAAGTTCCTTTTGGATTGCTGCATCCTATAGCAATACCAAAATAGAAGTGGAAAAAGGTTACAATGGATTTTGTAATGGGATTTCCTATGACCAAAAGCAAATGTGATACTGTGTGGGTAACTGTAGGCAATAACTAAGACAACACATTTTATCCCTATCAAAATAGATTATTCCTTAGAGAAACTGGCAAGATTGTACATAAATGAGATTGTGAGACTTTATAGTGTTCCAGTGGCTATTATTTCTGATAGAGACTATAGGTTCACTTCCAAGTTTTGTAAGAAGATACATGAAGCTTTAGGTACCATATTAACCTACAGTATAGCTTTCCACCTTCAAACAGGTGAATAATTAGAAAGGGTGATACAAGTATTAGAGGATATGTTGTGCCGCTATGTTATTATGTTTAAAGGTAGCTAGGGCCAATACTTGTCCTTATCTAAATTTGCATATGACAATAGTTATCAAGCACGTTAGGGCAGGGCACTTTATGAGGCGCTATATGGCAAAAGATGCAGAACTCCTCTATGTTAGAGTCAAGTTGGCGAAAGTAAGATTATGGGTATTGATCTTATTATAGATGCAGAGGATAAAGTCAAAGCTATAAGAGAGAGATTAAAAGCTACCACTGATAGATAGAAATCATATGCTAACTTGAAAAAGAAGGATATTGAATATAAAGTGGGTAAAAAGGTGTTCTTGAAAGTATTGCCACTGAAGAAGGTACTCATGTTTGGTAAAAGGAGAAGCTAAGTCCTAGATTCATAGGTCCATATGAAATCATAGAAAGGGTAGGACCTTTGGCATATAGGTTAGCTTTTCCACCTAAGTTACAATAGATCCATGATGTATTCATATGTCCATGCTCAGGCAATACATATAAGATTCTTCACACGTAATCTCAATAGAAGAGATTGAAGTCTAGCCAAATCTAAGCTATGAAGAAAAACCTAGATAAATCCTAGCTAAAGAAGTCAAGCAATTGAGGAGTAAGGCTATACTTCTAATAAAAGTGTTATGGAAACATCACAACATTGAAGAGGCTAAATGGGAAGCAGAGGAGTAGATGAAAGCTCAATACCCATATCTGTTTACACCATGTAATTTTGGGGATGAAATTTCTTAAAAGGGGAAGAATTGTGATGCTCGTAAGTCGAGGCTCTATGAACAGTGCCTCTGAGGCATAAAAAGTGTGCCCAGAGTGCCAAGTCACCTTCACAAGGCTAGAGAAGTGATGTACTAATCATGAAACTTTTAAGGGCTAGAAAATGATGAAATTACTTAATTTTAAAATTTAACAAAACTAATAAATTATTTTAGGCATAATCTAGTGGGTCATAAGCTCAGATGGACTTAGGCTGGGAACATTCTAGGATGTTCCTCAACAGACCTAGAAATATCACACCATAAAGGTAAAAAAATCTACTCAGCCATTGGTGAAGGAATTTAATTTTTTAAGGTCATTCGATAATTTTTTAAAATTTCCCAATTTTTAGAGGAATTAGTTAACTAACTTGCCGATGGAATTTCATCGTGAAATTTTATGGGCTTATAAATGAGCCTAATCGAGGATTTTTAGAATTGATATGATATTTTTTGAGGTCCCAATGAATTTTAAAAATTGGCCAAATTTACAGTTAAAAATAGAGATTTTTCGAGGTTCTCAAGTGACACGTGTCTCTTCCCAAGGCACCCACTCACCACTATAAATACCCTCCTATTGCTATATGGACTCCCACATATCCACCTCACCTCCCACCTTTCTCCTCTACCAATTTTCTTCTTCTTCTTTTTGATGCCATCCCTCAATGATTTCCTCAATTTCGACCACTAATAGCCATCATTCCACAGCCATTCTTCCATTATAAATCATAAAAAAAAAAGTAAGAAGGTGTCCATCAAACTTGTAGACCCTATAGATGTACTTAAAAGTGGCAAAAATTCACTAAAATTCATGTTACATAAATATAGGGGCTGAAATTCAAGTATAGGTGTAAGTACTTTTCTTCCCTTTTTATTTTAGTTATAGGTAGCCTACATGATTCTAAGAAATCTCATGTTTTTAAATTCTTGAATTGAGCTTCGTATAAATTTTAGGATTTTTTCTAAGTTAGTATATGGTGTATGTAGGCTTGAGAAGGGATGAAGTTCAACAAGGCGATTAATGGTCCTAAGGTGTAGGAAAAGCTTTTAAAGTAATCTTCAAATGTGATTTATCATGTAATTGTTTATGAAAGTTGTGATTTGATTGGGTATTATGAATGAATTATGGATATATGCTTAGTTTGATGTTAATTGTGTATGAAACTGATGATTGGCATGTTCAATTGATGAGAAAAAGGGATGGAAAGCCATAATCCCATTTTGGCTGAGAGGTATGTGAGGTTTTTGTATGGTGCTATATATGTGTACATGATGCATATGGTGGATAATGCATTTATGGCATGAGTATGTATATTGTGGATGTGAATTTAGGGAGGAAAATATATGTATTGCTAAGAAATTGATGTGGTTGAGAGGTGTAGGTATGTATCATGGCAGGTGATTAGTGTGTATGGTAAGTGATCATTGTGCAAATGATGAGAATTGATGTGTTTGACATAGGTATATATGCGTGGGTGGTGAACTTAATGGGAAAATACATGTCTATGTGTAATCATGGTATGGTTGAGGCATGTGTGTGATGTGTCATGGCATGCATGGAATGTCATATATGAATGCATGTCTATGCTAGAATGATTATATAAGATATGTATGTGTGATCAAAAGTGGGAATGTGCATGTGTGTGCTCATAAACAAGCATTGGCCGAGAGGTATGGCATGTATGACTTATATATGATATATGTGTGACGTGGTGTTTTTTGTGCGTGAATGATATCTAAATGGTATGGAATTTGCATGAAAGATGTGGATGAATAAAATATAATGTATAACTTATAAAGGTAATGGAAATATGCCTAAATGTGTCCTATAAATTGACATGAGTTGTACTTGATTTTGGTAAAAATATAAGCCCTCTTTTGTTGGCATTTTGGGGTAGTGGAATGAGATAGAATGTGGCCTAGAATAACAAGTTTGAATGGCTTGAATTATGGCATGAAATGGACATAGAAATCAGACCAAAAATAGATAAAAGAAAATGGACTTGTAACTAGTATGATAAAAAGAGACCTTTAACTATCGAGTAAAATATGACCTTAAACTGTCCGGATAAAATATAGTTGTTGGAAATAAATAATAACTATGTATCTATCATTTGTTAATAATTTAAGATGATGATTAGTAAGAAAATTGACATAAAAAGCTAGTTGGCCCATCAAATAGAGACTTACTAGATGTGTTGACTGATTAAGTATAGATTAGCAGCTACTAGACATTTGTTTATTTATCAGACCAAGCCAGTGTAGGGGTCGGGGTCCACAAGATAAGCCACTACACTGTGATGTGGATACTGTGACATGATGATATAATGATATATTTATTTGTCTAGCACTAGGGAGATCTAGGCCCCTATTATTAGACCAGGCCGGTGCAGTGGTTGGGGTGCACAGTATGGCCCAATGCACTAAGGCTAATACGAAGCATGAGGTCCAGAATACAGGGCCACTGCATAGTTTGTGTTCCCTCATAGTTTAGTGTCTAAAAGTCTAGTCTATTTGGTTAGGCCCACCTAATAAACTAAATATTTCACCTCATGATAGATAATAGTAACACTTAAATTAATGATAATATGATAATGGCATAAGTGTAAATAATTTTAAATTATAAGACTAGACAATAAAATAATACTATTCTTGTGACATGGCCATTATATGCTACCTTTATGCATCCATGGCATGTCTGATCCTTATGTGTTCTTGCACTGACATGTTCTTATTATATCAAATTCACCACTCAAATTTATATTTAGCATACTAGTGTTTTGGTGTGTAGGTAATAATAGGTAACAATCCAACCTCAAGTTCTATGCAATGTAACAGTAGAAGCATTGAAGGGTAAAAGATTTTGTACTTTTAGTGGTATTAATAGGCATTCATGTGAATAATGTAAGTTATGGGTTCAGCTAGCTTAGAAGCTACTAGCGTCTATAATTATAAGTGAAATTTGTAATGTATTAACAGGGCCTTTTTATCTAGATGTTTAATTTATATCTAATTTTGATGTTTTTGGGCCTAAGGCCCTATGTAAAGTTTGAATGTCTATTAATGATATAGTGATGATAATAGAGGACTAGAAGGTCCCGAGGGTGATAGGAGTAATGGTTGAGGTTATTGAAAGTGTTTTTCACAAGTTTGATTTTCAAAATGTCACCTAGGTAGCCGTTGTGTTGCATAATTTTCTATAAAATCTATAATTGACTATCAGATAAATTCTTAGGTTAAATATACCTTAATCAATAATGTGTAACTAACACATGAGAATCCAAGTAATATCTGCCCAGATAATAAATAATCTATAAGTGTTAAAAGAATATAGCTCTAGAGCAATTTTAAGATGGGTGACTTAGTAGGAAGTGTATCACCTATTGGGTTTCTTTGGGAAACTAGTAGAGGGTGTCACAATGTGTGTTTATCTCTTTAAATCCATTTAAGGCCTATACTAGAAAGACAACACTTTCAAAAAATGGATTGCAGGATCCAGATTGTACAATGGCTCACATTTTGGACCTTGGTATCTACACCTACCTATCCATCTAATAGTAGGGATCTATCCATCTAATAGCAGAGATCAATTCATAAGAACTTCCCAAATCGGAGTGATAGAGAAAAGTCTTGGTGGACCTCCCAATAGTAAAGATGACAAGGATCAGCCTCGTGAGACCTCCCAAATCCCAATCATCAAATTAGCATAAGTGGATAGTAGGGATCAACCCCGTGGGACCTCTCAAAGCCTAATCATCCAATCATAATAGGTGGATAGTAGGGATCAATCCTATGGGACCTCCCAAATCCACAACAATATGAGTAAGCAAAGATTAGCCCATATAGACCTCTCAATACCCAAGTGTGCAGGCTTTCTATCAGAACCTCGATGATTGCACCCACCATCACATGTACATAAGCAATGGCCCAAAAGGACCAAAACCCCTAGCAGTTGCTAATTCCCTAGTTAACCAGTCAACCAAGATAGTGAGTGTCTAACTGATATAGGCCAATACTAATTACCTATTTATTTACAAAGTTATAGGTCATTCCATACAATTCATAACATTGTCTACTGTCATCATAGTTACATGCACCTTTTCATTATTGCGTACCTAGCAATTACGATACATTTTAACCATCGTGTCACTATTCATTTGGTCATTTTTATAACCTCATAACTCAAGTCATTATTCTCATCTGTTTAATGCCAATGTCATCCATTCACATACATAGTACAATGTTCTATCACTATTATTATTTAGCATGTCAACTGCTAATATTGCATCGAGTAGTTTTTCTTAATTCACATAGTCACATTATACTTTATGTTACCCATCACTAAGCTTCACTTTATGCATATGCACATCTAGCTCATACCCATGATACCCTCAAAACTATACCAAGTTTAGGTACCACTAATTTTTACCTTAGCAATTTCACCTAATTATCACATTTTATGCATATTTTTAGCTCATTTACATGCCATAACAATACCAACTACACATGCATACTCACACTTCTTCCTTCCACACCATTCGGCCACACTTCTTTCACACACATGCATATGCATTTCTTATGCAATTATCACACACATAGGCTTTTCATAATCACCATAGCATAAATATACAAGTGTTACATACTAATATACACATATACACACATAAATGGCACTTCTATACACACTTTGACAAATAAAGTCAAGCTGATACATAATCACACACACATATTACACTAAATCCACATACCTAGGGTGTCAAAACACCCTAATTGTAATACCTCCTACAAGATTTCTAAAGAAACCTAATAAGCAATGCACTTCCCACTAGGTCACCCCTCTTGAAATTATTCTTCTGATTCATTCATTTAACTTTTACTAATTTCTTATTATTGAACTCAACTTAACTCCAAATCATGTTTTGCCTTTTTATATGCTTAACTTAAGGTGATACAAGTCTATTTATACCACAAAGAGCCATTTATAGACTTTTTAAATTTTTACTTAAATTCGATAGCATAACAACTATTCGGATGAATATCTAAATATTTAAACCTGTAATAGCACTTCTATAAACATATTCCATATCTTCTAAACCCTTTTGGTCCCCCAGATAGCAACCTAACATCATCAGTCTATTAGCTCATTCACATAGGCCTTAGGCCATAATCATCATACTTATAGTCTTAAAGCCTAAGGCTCATATATCACAAACAACACACGAACAAAACCATACATGCACAAAATTTGATAATTTACTTATTACAAAGCTCTATCTATATTATGTATATACATAACCAGTTACATGGTTGCCTTTTCTCACTTATGTACATTGAGTGCAAAAGCTATACAAGATATATATTTTAACTTTCTAGCAACTATCCTCTAAACTCTAGTTGCACACTTTTTGAGGCTGTATCTCTATTCTAGTTACCTACGCAGGAAAAAAGAAATGTTGAGTTACTCAGTGGTGAACTTAAGCACTTAAATCATGTCATATGGTTTATTCATGCATATATAAAGTTAATATTGTCTACTTTTGGTTATTGTGTCAGTAATTAAATTATCTATGTCAAATGACCAAAATACCACTGCTCTTGTCCATAATAATTTATTATTTATATAGTCATTTAAAACTCACGAAAACTATGGATTTAGGCCATTCTTCATAATAACCTTCAAACAATTGAATTATCAAGTCAATACATGTTGTACATGCAAAATTACCAAAATGCCATTTATCATGTGAATTCATTATTTACTCAGTTAATTATGCCAAAATCTAAGAAATTTAATAATATCTACCATTATCAGTGTTGTATTCTATTTATTTCATTAAATTAACAAGCCCAACTAGATAAATGACATATTAATACATTGGACCTAGAGGGAGCTAAAAGACTGTGCAGTGATCCACATTCTGGACCATGACTGCTGCACTGGCCTAATCAAGTCATAGCACCTAAGGTGCAAATAACATGATGTGGTTTATCTAACAGACTAGTGCAGTGGCCCTCTAGGACTTTGGCTATTGTACTAGCCTTGTTTGAAGACTAATGATGTCATAATTTGGTCTGCCTAGAAGACTAGTCTACTTAATAGACTAGTGCAGTGGCCCTCTAGGACCTATGCTACTGCATTAGCATAATTAGGTAAATGGCATCAAGTGTGCAGAAGCATATGATTGTCTATCTAACAAACTAGTATAGTGGCCCTAAAATGAACCTAAACTGCTGTACCGGCCCTGCTTAGAAATTAGATAGTGTAGCAGCTGCTAAATCCCTAAGTTGACTAGTCAATCCATTTAGTAGGTGTCTAACTAATGGGTTATAACCTTCATTTATACTTATTTCTTTACTGATTAACCTTTTTTAATATTTTTAAATGAAAAATAGATAGATATAAATTTTATCTCACCATCAAATTTTAGCTCAGTCTGGTATAGCCATAATTAGATAGTACCGGGTAAATTTCCATTAATATTTTTATGCCCTATAGTTACTAGTTTTCAAGGAATATTATTCCTAGTCTTATTGCATATTCAATTTCCATTAACTACCATTTACTATCAAAGTACATTTTTTATTCAGGTAATGGTCAATTCTAGACAGTTATAGGGCATTTCATCATTTTGTGATAACCCTTTTTTGGTTCGTTACTTAGCCTTTTTTAGTGTAGCTTTCACCAATAAATTCATAAATTCCATAGGCCTAAAGCCAACATAAATTAGGCTACATAAAAGGCCAAACCACAAGCATACATGCCATTCTATATCATTGTCTCACACTAGCAACTTTAGGCATAAGTTTTAGGTCACTTTTCATGCCATTTCTATGTTCACTTTAGTGACATGCTAATGCCTCATTTTAGGTAAATTTTCAAGCCCATTTCTTAAGTTATTTTTAAACCTTTAAAAGCATATCTCTTAGTTTCATTTCATGCCATTTTAATTATTTACATTAGATAAATTTCATGCTGAACAAATTTGGCCAAAACATGCTCATACTATTATGCCTTATCATACATATTTAGTACACACATTTTATCAACATTTTTATGCCATTCTCATTGATTTAGCTTTTGGCCATAGCTTGTTAATGTCCTTAAGTATAAACTTCTTTACTTTTCTTCCATTATATGTGCTTTCTAATATGATATAAGCATACTTACATATATACATTTCCATACTTGAGCCAATTAAACTATCACACACTTGGTATAGGTCTTGACTATAATAAGAACATACACACACATGTATCAATCCAATATTACTAAACTACATACCACATTATCACTTCATACATTCACAATTTCATACATAGTATAAACACTCTGACATACACATTATCACATTATCATGTCACCTAAGGTTGTATATACACCTCAAGTCTCTCAGCCATTAATGGAAAACACCCTAAACATTATTCTAACAACCCAATTATCATGTCATTCATTCCAATGTCATACCTTAATAATCCCTTAACATTTAAAACATCTCAATTAAGCCTTACACACATATTTGTGTCCTTTAATTCAAGCCAATCATTTG
>CANXYI010984320.1:0-12365 GCA_948208565.1 Hura crepitans
AATATGTTTTAGTTTCACTAACTTAATTATGCTTAAATAGCTTTTAACTTTCATATTTTAGCCACCGAGTGACTAAAACTAGTCAATTATACCAAAAACCTCATTTTAATCATCATACATATTTCAACATGCTTGTTAGTCACATTCATGCCATATGCACATTAAAACACCATTTTCATCTCATTTTATGGTTTATCACTTCATACTTGCCATTATCACATTCATTTTATGGCATAAGTTCATCCAAGACACATTATGCCCAAAATTCCATCAAGTCACACATATAACGGCATAACTTAGTGTTATGCACCCCTTTCAAGCTCATTACATGCTTAGAACACATTTTAGCCCTAAACGTCATGCATATGTGATCTTAATTATGTCTAATAACAAACACAATATGCATGACATGTATGTGCACCATTTCCACACTTTATGATTTCACATGCATAGTATTTTTCCAATACCTCATTCGGTCATCATCACCATTCAAGCACACATTTTGCAACTCATACTATACACTAGGCCAAATCACATATTCATGTACAAAAATCATATACATTACTTAATGTACAAGCATCTATGGCCTAAAGACCATTTGGCCATTAAGCTTCATATCCGTCCTTTTATTTAGTTTTACTTCAACATATTCTAATTATATGCATTATTGCCAATACATTTATTTAACCAAAATAATGTAACACTCATGCATTATGGCATAATCTCTCATACATGTACATTACTTTACATTAATTCTTAACCACGTTAAGTTCTCCTTTTATTTCATTACTTAGCATTTTACATGGCCAACTAACATCCATGTGGCACTCACACATGGTTGGCCTTGAGACCCATTTGGCCAACACACATATAATGGCCTCAAAAGCACATAAACTTCATACATAATGCAAAGCACACTAAACATGCCAAAAAATCATAAGTAAGTGTTAATACATGCATAAATTAAGCCATTTTCCCATAATATGCCTATGTTACCTAATAAAGCACATTAAAAGCATTCTTAATTCCATATGCATTCCTATGCCTTCATATTTTTAAAATATGTCAAATATATTGAATAACATCATCTTAAGCTATATTATGCTTAATAGTTACATTTGGCAATTTACACCTCATTTTATCCCTTTTTTATGTACATTATGGAATTTAAAGCATTCTATGTGCATCATAGGGTTCACATATTTACTATTTATGTAAGCCATACATCACATTAAGTCCCATACATTCATCACATATAGCATTTATGGCATTTTTCACCATTTAAGCATATTATGGAATTTAATGCATTTAAGTTCATAATGCACAATTTCTTTTGATTACACATATCGAGGATGTCATATTGTCACCTTGAGGCCTGTCTACACCTTTTATTTCTCTTTGTCTCGGGTTTTCTCGAAATTCCCTAACATAAAATCAAAAAATCTTAAAAAATTCATAATAAATCAATCGAAGCTCAAAATTAAAATCTAAAATAGTGAGGATACTCTTGGGCAACCGTAAAACATAGGAAAAATACTAGAAGTCAGAAACCTCACCTAAACCAAAAATGGTTACTATTTACGAGGGTTGAAAATCGAGAATTTCAAGCATTTTCCTTCACAAATTTCACTTTTGAGATGTGTTAGAGGGTGTGAAGGCACCACAAATATTTTGAATTGGGCAAGATTGAGCTTAAATGGGAAAAGAGAAGAAAAAAAGGGGTAAGAAAAAAAGGGGGGAAATGGTGGTGAAGCTATTGGCTTTAAGAGGGAGGAGAGAGAGGTGGAGAAGAAAGAAAAGTTTAACTTTTTAAGGGATTTTTTACCATCCATATATATATATATATATATATATATACAAATATATATATACATATATATATATAAATATATATATATAGATATATATATATACATATATATATATATATATATATATATATACATTTCAAAAATTATTATTTTTGTTTTCATTTTTCTTCCTCTTTTCCTCCAATTTCCTTCCTCTTTTAACCAATTTAAATGCCAATTTTATTTATAAATATCACTTTTATTATGCCCCACAATCCCCTAAAAATTAGAGCTCGAAAAATGAGGAAAATCGATTAAATTCACTAGTTTTAATGTTATCTAATTTTTGTAAAAATACTTCCCGATATCTCAAAATTCCAATTATAGTGCATGGCCTAATTAGAACTTTTAAGTATTAAGTTGTATAAGTCCCAAAATTTTTTTAACAACTTTTGAATATTTTAAGGTTCAGCCAAAACTAAGTCACTATTCACATGACAGTACTATTTGCAATCATTTTTAACCACTTAAACAATCTCATTTTGACTTCAAATTTTACTCATAATTATGCTATAATTAGTACTTCCATTTAGTAAAATTAGTGCCCTTAGCCTCAGAAATCACTATTCACATTTTGAAAAGTACTATTTATAACACTGGAATTTTTTCGGGTGTTACATTTCTTCCCCTCTTAAAATAAATGTCATCCTCTACATTAAATCATTACCTAGTTCAAATAACTATGGATATTGCTCTCTCATCTGAGCTTCTATTCCCTAGGTAGCCTCTTCAATCCCATGGTGCTTGCAAAGAACCTTCACCAAGGGTACAAGTTTATTCCACAGTTCCTTCACCTCTCTATCTAGAATCCTCACTGGTTCTTCTTCATAATATAAGTTAGGATTAACCTTAATCTCCTCCATTATTACCACATGCATAAGGTTTGACCTGTATCTTCTAAGCTTAGAAATGTGAAAGATGTCATGGATCTATTGTAGTTCCGGAGGCAAAGCTAGTATGTAGGCTACTAGTCCTACATGGTCTATGATCTTGTATGGCCTAATAAACCTAGGACTTAACTTCCCTTTCTTCCTAAATCATAGAACATTCTTCTATGGTGAAACCTTGAGAAATACCTTATCTCCCACCTTGTATTCCACCTCTTTCCTTTTCAGGTCCACATATGACTTCTGTCTATCAGAAGCTACCTTCAACCTCTTTCTGATGATCTTCACCTTCTCTTCCACATCTTGTATTAAATCTAGCTTTATAAGCTTAATTTCACTAAGCTCATACCAACACAAAGGTGCTCTACTCTTCCTTCAATACAAAGCCTTATAAAGGGCTATACCTAAAATCGCTTGATGACTATTATTATCAGTGAACTTAGCTAAGGACAAATATCAATCCCAGCTTACTCTGAACTCCAATGAATAACTCTTTAACATATCCTAAAGGACTTGAATGACCCTCTTCGATTGTCTATTAGTCTATGGATAGAATGTTGTACTAAAACTCAACTAAATACCTAAAGCATTATGAAGTTTCTTCTAAAACCTCGATGTGAACCATAGATCCTGATTTGATATAATCGATGATGGCACTTCATGCAATCTGACTATCTCATCCATATATAGCTCTGCTAACTACTCTAAGGAGTAGTCCATTCTCACTGGTATAAAATGAGCAATCTTAGTCAAACGATCCATAACCAGAATCACATTTACTCCTCATTGTAGGTAACCTAACCATGAAATCCATCGTGACTCCATCCCACTTCTATTTTGAAATTTCTATGGGATAAAGCAACCCATAACAAACCTGATGATCTACCTTTACCTATTGACAAGTAAAGGACTTGGTCACATACTCTGACACATCTCTTTTCATGCCTGGACACCAATAAGAAAGCTTCCAATCTTGATATATCTTAGTGCTACCAGGATACTCTTTTCATGCCTGGACACCAATAAGAAAGCTTCAAATCTTGATACATCTTAGTGCTACCAGGATATATAGCATAAGGAATATTATGAACTTCTTGTAGAATCTACTTCTTCAACTCTTCCACATCTGGTACACAGATCATGTCATGGTAGTATAAACAACCATCTCCTTTAATCTCATACTTTGTCGACTTTCTCTCTTAGATAACACTTATAACACTCATCAATTTATGATCATCTCGTTGACACTCCTTCACTTGCTATAACAAACTAGGCTTAACTTACATCTCAGCCAAAAAAGCACCATCACCTATAAGTTGTAGGTGAACATGTATAGCTCTAATCACTGACATAAACTTTTTGCTAAGTGTATTTGCCACTAAATTGGCCTTTCCTAGATGATAATCAATTAAGCAGTCATAATCCTTAATCAATTCCATCCATCACCTCTATCTCAAGTTTAGCTCCTTCTATGTTGAAAGATACTTAAAGCTCTTGTGATCAATGTAGACATAGCACTTCTCCCTATAAAGATAATGTCTCCAGATTTTTAGGGCAAACATAATGGCTACAAGCTTTAAGTCATTAGTAGAGTAATTTTTCTCATGTGGCTTCAACTTTCTTGAAGCATAGGTAATAACTTTGCCATCTTGCATCAAAACACACCCTAACCCCTTGTGAGATGCATCATTATATATGGTGAAGACTTTCCTTAAAACCGGTTGTACAAGAATCAGAGCCTCTGTTAATATAGCCTTAAGCTTATAAAAGCTTCCCTAACATTTGTCATCCCAAACAAATCGGACATCCTTCCTTAACAACCATGTTGTAGGGGGTGCTATGAATGAAAACCCCTTGACAAACCATCTGTAATACCATACTAACCCTAGGAAACTCCTAATCTCTATAGTGTTCCTAGGTGGCTTCCACTCCATCACTGCTTCAATCTTAAAAGGATCAACTCGAATACTATCAATTGATGCCATTTGTCTTAAGAAAGATACTTCACTCAACCAAAACTCACACTTGCTGAGATTGGCATAGAGTTTTTCTTCCCTTAAAATCTAAAGAACTGTTCTTAAATGTTATTCATGCTCTTCCTTGTTCTTCGAGTAAAATAGAATATCATCTATGAAAACTACCACAAATTGATCAAGGGAGGGTCTAAAAACTCTATTCATCAGATCCATGAAAGCTACAGTAGCATTGGTAAGCCTAAATAGCATTACTGAGAACTCATAATGATCGTACCTCATTATGAAAGCAGTCTTTGCTACATCTAATTCCTTCACTCTCAACTAGTAGTACCTAGATCTCAAATCTATCTTAGAGAACACTTCAGCTCCTCCAAGCTAATCAAATAAATCATCAATCCATGGTAGAGGATACTTGTTCTTAATGGTCACTTTATTCAACTATTGATAATCCACACATAACTGAAGTGAACCATCCTTCTTCTTCATAAATAGAATTGGTGCTCCCCATGTTGAAACACTTGATCTGATAAAGCCTTTATCTAGCAACTCTTACAACTTCACCTTTAACTCTTTAAATTCAATTGGCACCATCTAATACGGTGCTATAGACACTGGAGCAGTACTAGGTAGAACTTTAGTACTGAACTTAAGTTCTCTTTCTGGAGGTAAACTTGGTAATTCTTCTAGAAAACATCAACAAACTCAGCCATCACTAGTATGCTACTAGCATCTGGCTCTTTTGTTCCAGTGTTATATACATAAGCAAGATATGTTTGACAACCTTTCTTTATCATCTAGCTAGCTACAACTCTAGATATCACATTGGACAAGAAGTTGATCCTCTCTCTAATAATTATGATTTTAGATTCATTAACAGCCTAGAGAGTCAACCTCTTATGCTTGCACTCCAAAATTGCTTGATATTTGGATAACCAATCGATGCCCAATATCAAGTCAAACTCATTAAAACGTAGTTCTATCAGGTCAGCAACAAACCAATGGTCTTGTATTTATAAAGGGCAATCTTTATACACTCAATCAACTACCACATGTTGGCCTATAGGTTACTAACCATGATCTCTAGGTCAAGTGATTCTGAAACTAACCCTCAGTCTCATGCCCATGATCCTAATCAATTAAAGCTAAAATAGAAGAGTTAAAAGGGAGAAAAGTACTAGATATAATGTCTAGCTCATCAATATCCTCTTAAGTTCTAATGGTGTACTATCGGGTAGGAGCTCTGGACTCTAATCTATTCCTCTAAGCTCCCTTAACTCTCTCTCCTTACCCTCTCTTTTGATCTACAGCATATATAGATGCTTATCACTACCTAACACTTTATCCCTTTGAACAATCCTTGTGAATGTTACCCGATTGTCCATAATCAAAATAAACACCTAGCTTGTTCCTCCAACACTCTCCCTTATGCCTCTTGAGACAAGTCTAACACTAAGGAATTTGACTACTCTTAACTATCGATCCTGGTGTACTAGCAGCCTGAGATTGTTGTTGTCTACCCTTATTTTTACCATTTTATACTGCTTTCTATGTTTGCCTTTGCTTCAGAGACTGCTGTATATACCTAGACTAAAAACCCTTGTACTTCTTACCCAATTATAGAGCAATATTGGATGCTCTTTGACCCATAGATCTCTTCTTCTAATAGAATTCCTTCTTCTCTTTTTGCACTCCCTAAGTAGATTTGCATACTAATGCTAACTGAGAGAAGTCTATGATCTTTATTGATGCCACTTCAGACTTGATATCAACATGTAGACCCTTTTCAAATCTCTTGCACTTGTTTGCCTTTATGGTGATGGTATCTTTAGCATATCTACTAAGCATGGTAAACTCTTTCTCATATGCTCTATGGTTATTTGATCTTGCTTGAGATCCATAAATTATGGCCTCTTATCATCAAGGTAATCCTCTGTGGTATACTTCTTGTGAAACTCAACTAAGAATCACTCTCATGTTAATTGATCTTCGATTTTAAACTCAATAAGGTCCTCCCACCATTTAGACACTTCTTCTTGTAGGAGTGATGTGGCACATATCACTTTCTCTTTTAGTGTCCACCATATCTATTTCATAATTTTCTTAGTGAGATCCAACTAGTATTATACTTTTTCAGGCTTTATCTTGTCTTTTCCCTTGAAATCTTTGGCTCCTATTTTCATAACTCTCTCTAGATAAGTCTTTTAGAGAGTTAATAGAACCTCTAGCTACTATGCTAGTGGTAGAGCAATAATTATAGCCAGTCTTAAAAGATGAAGCATCTCATGCAAGAACACTAGTAGAGCTTGTCCCATTAATAGTGTTTATCCTACTGCATTAACTGATATTGACCCAACTCTTATGGCTTTAAGTGCTACGGTAGTCAGAGTATGACTCTCTACTTCCTCTTTACTACACTGTGCCAAAACACTCATCGTATCTGTAAGTAAGAAAAAAATTTGGTGAGCCTCGACATCAAAAGTTAATGAGATGTATACACTAAACTCTAAATCACTCATATGTTAACTAGGAATGCCTAAACTGAAGCTCTGATACAACTAAATGTGACTCCCCTTACTCGGTCTAGATGCTGGTCAGTCGCTGAGCTAAATTAAGGAATGCATGCAAATCGAGATATCTAAAATCTATTACCATTACTTGTTATAAAATATTCTTATTAAAAGATTTCAATTGTAAAAATGTGAGTTTTCAAAAACTTTTTAGATAGTGTTAAATATTAAAAAATTGAGAATCCTCGTGCCAAAATTTTGGCAACATAAAGACTATACCGAGCACTATCCCAAATTTTTGAATAGTAACCTGCACAATAAAAATACACTTCTATATCATCCACACACATCCATAACTCCATGTGATCCTTTAATCACTCCAATAGCACACAAACACAAAATTAGGATATCTCAACCTTAGGAAGAGATATCATACAACAACACACAACTTTAATAGTTTTAGAAGTTTACAACTTTGAAATCCCAAAAGAAATGCTTAAATCAATTTAGGCATATACCCTTTACATATACAACATTAAGTGCAACATATACATCACATCACTACATCATATTACATATCATTACTAAAAGAATTACCTTCTCTTGATAACCTTGATGTCCCAAGGCTTAGTTCTCAAAATGTCATCTTACCTACATATCGCAAACAAATGACGCATTAAGCCAATGCTTAATGTTGTAATCAAAACAACTTGTGCTAAAGCCATTATTAACATGCCATTTATATGCAACTAATGTTTATGCATAAAATAGTCAATATCCTTCATGAAAAATCATGCAAATTATGATATGCCATATTATGATCATAAAATATTCATCATGCATGTGTGCATCTATACCGCACATATGGCATTTGTACAATCAAAGATCTAGCATTTATCACAATCAAACCAACATTGATTCATATATTGCATAAAACTGCTTTTTAACTATCATAGCACACTTTATAGGTCAAATTTTGTTGCCTTATTCTTGTAAGCCCATTTTAAATAACCATAAAACCTATGGATAGTGGGATCAATAATGTGCAGTGGCCTACATTTTGAACCTGACGTCTGCTGCACTAGCATAAAAAAGTGTACAGTACCCATCCAGGCTTACGCAGCTGCACCTACATGTAAATGTGCAGTGGCCTCCTATGAGACCTTATGGCAGCTGCACCCACATGGATCTAAAGATCATAATATAAATCTATGGGTAAGACATATAGTAAACCCTTGGATACATAATTTAGGCACAAAAGTTTTAGAAGTATGCTCTAAAGGTTATGTAATAGGGCAGTATTCATGTATTTAAACCTTGTGAAATCATACTATAAGAGATTTCTCTTTATATCATGGTACTTTTATATATCACTTATAATTGTTTGCAATGTCTTAAACCATGTTATAAAGTCCTTGGTATATAATCACAATGTAGAGGAAATCATGAAGTGTTCATATGTGAGATTCTTATTGCATGCAAATGTGATATACCTAAATATCCCTGATCATAGTATTAACAAAATGGGATATTGTTAATGCAAAAAGATCAACACATATTATACTTCTTGATTGGATCAAGCAATAGTTCTCATAAGTTATAAGCATAGAAATGCTTGGAATTAATATGTGGATGCTTACTTAGGAAGTACATCAGAGACTCACTATGAGATCTTCACATGGATACTTAATCTATATCAGTGAAAGTATCTCATCAGTGGTGAAAATATCCTTAGACTTGAGATCACTAACTATCTTAAATATGGAGTAACACAATTTGACTCCAAAATGTTTACCTTCAACAAGAAGCATACATAGTGAGGTGCTTGGGTATGGCATAACATATTTGAAGATAGGGTAGTAATTAACAAAGGATTCATCACCCTAGATTATAGTGGGGAGTTTATCTCACAATTCTGATGAATAGCTTATATTCAGGAATCTTTGGCCAAAGCAAAGTGCCATGTATGAATGGGATTCACTAAAGGCATTTTAGGAATAAAGGTGAAATTATTAGAACAAATATGTTCATGGCTTAATTAGACATACTTAGTTAAGCTATGAGTTGACACAAGTCTATACTCAAAATTGAATGAGGTAAAAGATGGTGAAAGGAGTTTATTACATTGTAATTGTATATGGAAGGGTTAAGTCAAACCACTTGACTTTTCAGCACTTAGGGAGTCATGATACATGGCTAGATGCCTTTCTTGACTTGTATACAAGTGATATATTAATTGGTGAATTGATATTGATTCAATAAGATTGAACCTATAGAGTCCCACTAGGACTAAGACTCTAATTCACTGTATACTGCCAAGCTATTTTGGAAAGCTTTGGGTCACACATATAAAAAGAGTTTAAGGAAGATTCAATAAGATTGAATGTTCTAATGATATGAGATATCATTGGAAGATAAATTAAGAAGAAGAAATGAGCAAATGGGCTTAGGGCCCACTTGCAAATGAAAAGTCCAAAAAATCAGGGCTTTTGGAAAATTAGGATTTTTGAACTTAGGCCTTATTGAGTCTAATGTTTAATTGTTCTTGCATTTGATTTTTAAAGGCTTTTTAAAGGTTTAAAAGGCCTTGAATTAGGGTAAATATTAATCCAAAATGGGGCTAATGATTGCCACATATTATTAATGAAAGTGGGGCTAAAGTAGATTGCATATAAGCCCATTAAAAGGCTTATACGCATAAGATAGAAAGGGGCCCAATTAATAGGTCCATTCTAGTCTGACTTAAGGCAGATTTTAAGTGTTAAAATCTGACCTAAATAGGGTTTATTTATGATATAAATAAGCTTTATTGTAGTAGCCACCATAAGGATACATTCTATTACATAATTTTTGCATAAAACAATTAGCACACATTTTTCTTCTTCTTCCTTCATCCACTTGTAATTCCTACAAGCACTTGGAATTACAAGTTGATCTCTTCTAAAAACTTCTTGTGTAGATTACCTTAGAGGTCTTCCTTTAAGTGGATCATTGTGGTTTGTGACAACCTGATGAGAAAAGCTCATACAAGGAACCTATTATCATCCTTTATGGTAAATCACGAAACACTAGTAGATTTAATGTTTAGAATGAATTTTAAATTATCTAAATCCATTATCATTGCTGGTTTTGCACAAAATTTTAATTTTTCTACTATGTATGATAGAGAAAAACCAATAGCAGCTATTAGCATACCTTTAGGTATGATCACATTCTTAGGGCATAGAGATGACCTTCGAGTATATACATGATCTTTAGGTTGATCATGACCTCTGGGCATAGATATGACCTCTGAGTCCATACACGATCTTCAAGTTGATCATGACCTTTAGGCATAGATATGAACTTTAGGTCTAGATATGATCTTCGAGTCAATTATGGCCTTCGAGCATAATTAGTTCCGTTATCCAATTTGGATAGTTGTCTCTTAGGCATAGGCATAACTTAAACATTAAGACTAAAAGCTAAGAAAGAAGAGAAGTTTTATTAATGATGTAATTATGAGTAATAAAGCTTAAATTTGATATATGTATCTTATATGCATGAGATATTATTATGATCCTATTGAGTTTGGTTTATGTATTTCTACACCATTTTAGTATGCTTTACATATGCATTCTTATAAGGCAATATTCATTTAATTGAATTGATATTAATGTATGATAAGCATATGGTTATACATATGTTATGATGAATACACCACTAAGCATTCGCTTAGTGCATCATTTTATTTTGTAGTGTGTAGGTTAAGGAAACATATTAGAATCAAAGCCTCAATATTAGCATATTGATCAAGCGAAGATTCTTTTGGTATTTTGCTTTTCTTTAATATGATATGTGATATACTCATATAATGGCACTATTATGTAATTGAGGGATTGAGCCTAATCTATAATGTAATATTTTTGTAACTTTTTAACACCTTGTTACAACTTGTTTATATAAGTAATCATGATGATGTATAACTTGTATGATATCTCTTCCTTACATATGCTTAATGAATATTGAGTTTGAGTTTAGAGGGTCAGTTGGACCCAAATGATGGGGTGTTATATTGTGATGTATTAGAAGTGTTATTTTTATGTAGGTTACTATTTAGGATAGTGTCCCAGTACAACCATTATGCTATCGAATTTTCGACATGAGAATAATATACCTTGGAAAACATTTTTTTTCAAAAATTCATATTTTTTTATAACCTTATACATGCAAAGTAAGTTTCAAATTCAAATATTAAGGTTTTAATTTATAATGGTTTTCTATAAGAGTAGTTCGGATATCAGCTTGTGTGCTACTCATTCTTTGTGTTAGGTAATCAGATCAAGTAAAGGGTGTCGCATTATCTCTTCTTTCCTCTATCTACTTCACTAAATGACTTTACAACAATTTATTTTCAACCATTATCTAGCTTTTCCAAGGGTTTTTATTCAGATTGGTAGTGTTGATTAGAAGAATTTTGAAATTTGAGGGTTTGGATGAACAGTGTCAATTCTAAGGGTAAGCCTTTAATTATGAGTTTTAGCATTTTTAAAGAGTTTCTTATAATCCTAAATGAAGATTTATGAGTTTAATTTGAGATTGGGATGCTTATTAATTTTTATATGAATTTTCCTATATGCATAGGTATTATGTGAGTTGAAGAAGAAAGGAAAAATGGAGGGAAACAAAAAAAGAAGGAATTATGATGGAATTAAAGTACTTTTGACCTTGTTGGTATGTATATCTAAGAACCTATGAGATAAAATTTTTTATTAAAGTGTGTATGTGAAATGAATTGCTTGTGTATGTCAAAAATTTATCTATGTAATGAACATATAAACTTTGCTAAGTGAGGAATGAACTCATGTTCATGATAGTATGTTTGATAACAAGCAAGTATGGTATTAGTAATTATGGCTGAATGGTGTAATTTTAAGGGATGTAATGTAACACCTATGTTTTGAGGCTTCGTGAATAGTGCCACAGGGTCCGAGAAATACACCTGGGGTGTCAGGACACTTACACATGGATCGAGGCAGTGGCAATAGTCATGAAACTTCAAAAGGCCTTAATTTGATAAAAATAGAAAAATTTAAAAATTTAGTAGAAACAATAATTCATTTTAGATTGAAAAGCTACCCCTCGGTGCAATAAAAATTTTTTAAG
>CANXYI010984434.1:0-10815 GCA_948208565.1 Hura crepitans
ATTATTCATGAAGCCTCAACGTATGAACATTATAGTGAATTTATACCCTAAGGTGGTGCTGAAGAAGTGGAATGTTATACACCTACCTCAATTAATGAACCTTTTAGGGCTGGAATATAAGACTTTAGTGCTACGAGACAAGCTGCTTGGGCATAAGCTACCTTATTACAGTAGATGGTAGAACTTTTGAGACAAGTTAGTACAGCTATTGCTCCACCTTTACCAGTACAACCACCAGTCCCACTAGCTCTTCAAAAGACATATTTAGAGTGGATTAAGAAGATGAGAGCTAAGAATTTCCTTGATGAGGGTTTGAATGATTGTACTAAGGTAGAATACTGGTTAAAGAGAACGGTCTAGATTATGCAGTAGTTGATGTGCATCTTAAAGGAATATATGATATATGCCACCTTTTTGTTTTAAGAAGAAGCATTCAAGTGGTGGGATGCTCTTATAGAACATAAGGTGATTGAAGACCTAACATAGGATTTCTTCTTAGTAGAGTTTAAGAAGAAGTATCTCATTGAGCATTATTTGGATAAAAAGAGATGAGTTTGTTGACTTGAAATAGAGAAATAGAACTATAGCTAAGTATGAAAAAGACTTTATAAAGTTGAGCCGGTATGCAAAGAAGATGGTTTCCATAGAGACAGATAGGTCTAAGCAATTTAAGAAAGGGTTTAACTTTGTCATCAAGCTTTAGGTAGGCCCGATAAAGAGCAAGAACTTTTTATCTTTTGGGGTAGTATGTCACACTGTGGAGGAAATTGAAAAGGAGTGAAAAGAAGTTTTTCAAAAAAAGAGGACATATGGGTAAGGCTAAGCTAATACAGTTCCCACCTTAAAAAAGAAGTAAAAAGGGGATCAGCTTAGAAAACAACAATCCTAGAGGCAAGATCAAACCCAAAAATTTGTTCAAGGGTTAAGAGTAGTGCCCAAACAATAGACAAATGTAGCTTGTGCTATAGCTTCTACAATTATAAGTACACCAGTGCCAAAGTGTGAACATTATTGCCAATGACATAGGGTTTTTTTTTAGAAGACCGTACAAAGAGATGCTATGTGTGTGGCTCAAAAGGTCATTATCATAAGAATTATCCTAAGAATCCTAGAGTGACTGCATAGATAGAAGACTTATCCCTAGCTAAGTTTAAATGTCAAAGGAGAGATAGGCATGATAAAGTTGGGGAAAATCAAAGGGAAAAGGCAGAGACCACAAATAGATATGAGAGAAGAGCATTGACTAGATAGTATGCTACTTAGGCACATAAGAATGCTAATTCTCTTGAAGTTATTACTGGTACCTTCTACCTCTTTGATCTACCTATTTTATTTTCCATATGTCCGAGTTCTACTCATTCGTACATATGCATTGCATAGGCACAAGATAAAGGGTTAGTGTCAAAACACTTGATATAGATATTTTGTTTAGTAGCTTGATATGGCATTATGTGATAGTTGATAAGGTATGTAAGGAATGTCCTTTGTCAGTCCAAAGACATGTGTTTTCTATAAATCTTCTTGAATTGCCATTTGATTAGTCGATTTGATCTTGGGCATAGTTGTCTAAGCACCATGTGATGGTAGATTATAGACAAAAGAAGATTTCCCTTAATATAGTGGATGAGACATATATTATGGTTATGGGAGAAGACCAAGCTTTATGTCTAATGTGATTTCTATAGTTGTAATTAGGCGATTGATGAGAAAAGAGTGTCAAGCCTATTTGCCTTATGTATACATCACCAAAAAGGAAGAACTGAATATGAGTTAAATACTAGTGGTGTCTAAATTTGCATATATGTTTCTTAAGGACTTATCATGATTACCAATAGCAAGAAAGTTAGAGTTTGGGATAGAAGGTCTACCTAGAACAAAACTAGTGTTTATAGCTCCTTATGGAATGGCACCTACATAGTTGCAAGAATTTAAGATGTAATTGCAAAAACTGATTGATAAGGGTTTTATAAGATTGAGTGTATCATAATGAGGTGCAATAATTTTGTTCATAAAGAAGATGAATGTTCCATTAAGATTGTGTGCAGACTATGAACAGCTAAAAAAGGTGACTATCAATAATAAGTATCCTTTGCCTCACATAGACAATTTTTTTTTATTAGCTCAAAGGAGTAAGTGTTTTCATTAAGACTGATATAAGATATAGAGCTAATTGTTAAGGAAGCATATATTGCTAAGATAGCCTTTATAACAAGATATGGACAATATGAGTTTTTAATACTGTCATTTAGGCTTACCAATGCTTCTATGACTTTTATAGATGTGATGAATAGAGTCTTAAAACCATATCTTGTTTAGTTTTTTGTGGTGTTTATTGATAATATTCTAGTGTATTCTAGGAGCAGAGATGATCATGAACAACATTGAGGGATGAGAAGTTTTTTGCCAAGCTTAGTAAGTGTGAGTTTTTGCTTGATGAAATGTCTTTCCTAGGATATATAACATTGACATAAGCCATTAGAGTTGATCCTAGCAAGATTGAAGTAGTTATAGAGTGGAAACCACATAAGAACACTATTGAGATCAGGAATTTCTTAAGGTTGGCCGGATATAATAGGCATTTTGTTAAAGGGTTTTTTATAATTGTATCACTAATGACACATCTATTGAGGAAGAATGCCAAGTTTATTTAGGAT
Source organism: Hura crepitans (assembly GCA_948208565.1). Classification (NCBI taxonomy): domain Eukaryota; kingdom Viridiplantae; phylum Streptophyta; class Magnoliopsida; order Malpighiales; family Euphorbiaceae; genus Hura; species Hura crepitans. Next base: position 2,655 of record CANXYI010984434.1, read on the forward strand.
GAAAATTATCAAGAGGTTTTTGACAAGCTAAAGGTTATGTCGATAGAAGCTCTAATTCTTATACAGCTAGTGTGAGGGAAGGATTTTGCCATATACAGTGATGCTTCTTTGAATGGGTAGGATGTGTGCTCATGTAAGAAGCTAAAGTAGTTGCATATGTTTCTAGGTAATTAATGCCATATGATAAGAATTATTCGATACATGATTTGGATTTAGGAGCTATAGTGTTTGCATTGAAGATTTGGAGACACTATCTTTAAAGAGAGAAGCGTTATATGTATACTAATTTCAAGAGTCTAAAGTATATACCTATCTAGAAAGAATTGAACTTAAGATGATGCTAGTGGATGGAATTGATAAAAGATTATGATTATTTGATTAATTACAATCCTAACAAGGCTAATGTAGTAGCAAATACTTTGAGTAGGAAGTTTATGTTAGCTATGAGAGCTATGCATGTTAGAATGAAATTTATGAAAGATAGAGCTTTATTGGTAGAATTGCATACTAAACCAAGTTTTTTTCAACAAGTCAAAGATGCTAGAAAAGAAAATGGAAAGCTTATAGAGATTATGGATTCTATCCAAGAGAGGAAGTTCCTTACCTATGAGATTAGGAATGATAAATTTTTGTATTACCAAGATCATTTATGTGTGCCTAATGTGAAAAATGTGAAGAGTTAGATCTTGTAAGAGGCTAATAATACACCTTATGCTATACATTCTAGTAGTACAAAAATGTACTAAAAGTTAAAGCCTTTTTATTAGTGACATGGCATGAAAAGAGATGTGATAGAGTTTATGACCAGATGCCTTACTTGTCAACAAGTTAAAGCTAAGCATCAAGTACCATCAAGGTTGCTTTGTCCTATAGCAAATCCAAAATGGAAGTGGTATAATATGGTGCCCCTTACTCGGTCTAGTCACCAAACATGAATAAGGAGTGTGCACATAACATGCTATTCTGTCTCTACTTATTCAACATTATTGAAAACGATCTTATCGATCAATATTAAAACCCAAGAATGTGAGTTTTCAAAAAAAACCTTTCAAAATCGAGTTACATATACAAATTTAAGAATCCCCATGCCAAAATTTTAGCAGTATAATGGTTGTACTAAGCATTATCCCAAAATTTAAATAGTAACCTACGAACAAGAAAACACTTCTAAAAAAATTTCACAATCAATTACCTATCTTCATGATTCTTATGATCACTCTAAATTCATTATCAACATTAACATAGTCTTAAACTTAAGAAGAGACAACAATCAATCATAAAACAATTTAAAACATTTAAAATACAATTACAAAACCATATACAAGTTATAATCACAACACTACGGTTCAGGCCCAAGACTAATTATATCCAAAATAAGAGTGCACTTTCTATTGTTTATACATTTTGTAATTTAATTACATAAATCAAAATGTACCAAAAGAATGGTCTTCTCTTACTTGTCTACATGTCCCAAGGCTTAGGCTCAATTGTACTCCTTTTCTATGGATCGTAAATAAAATAATGCACTAAGAGAGAATTACTTAGTGGTGTAATTGAAACAACTTTTGCATAACACCATAAACTCATATCCATTCTTAATTATACATAATTAAACTAATAGTCCTTGTGATTAATGTAACATCATTTATCTCATGTATATGCATCATTTAACATTGGGAAATTGACATGTCCATTGGTCAAATTGTTATATAATACACTACATGTCATTTGTACTTGCTATCCATGGTCATAAATAATACAAATAATGCATAATCAATATCATATATCATTTAAATGGCAAAAATTGTACAATGTATGCGAGATACTATTTAAACTTTTTTCATAATCATTAGATTTTCTTTATAATACCAATATTAATGAGAACACAATTGTTATGGACATCAAGATCATTATGTGCAGTGGCCCATATGTTGGACCTAAATGGTTATTACACCAGCAAGGGTGTATAGTGATCTTACTAGACCTAAACGACAACTATACCTGCATATAATCATGTTATGGCTCTATGGGACTTGAACAGTAGCTACACTTGCATGGGATCTGAAGATCATAAAAATATAGGTTTTTAGGTCAGAATAAAATTGGACTCATAAATCGATGTCAAGCACCAAAATGCCTTAGCAGCTACTATCTATCCTTAGTTAACTAGTCAACCTATCCATCTCTACATTGTCACTTATATGGGCTATTCTTGTGTTATTAATTTCACCATCATATTATAGTTTAAAATAACTTATTTGATTTTGGCTTCATCAAAAATTGATTAAACAAAGAATATTTTGTTATTTCCCATATTTCGATGATTAAGGACAAGGTTGCAAGCATTAATCACTTTCATATTTCATATATCCTCATTCTATGCTTACATACTCATTTTTAACATCTAATAACCCATTTCCAACACATGATCGCGTATCTTTCATTTCATGCTCAATTTAAGGCATATACATGAATTAAGAACTAATGGGCCATTTTGGCCACTAGTAATGCACATATATACATTTATACTATAATTTCATATCACAACATACTTGATTTCCTCCAAAATCATTCATGCTCATAATTGATAATCTCATTTGGCTACAAACACACCAAGCATTAAAGTAATCTTTTCATCTTATAACATATCCTAATCTCACATTTATCCACCCATTATGCCATAAATGAACAAAGTCTAACATTCAACTAATATGATGCATACTTACACACTCACATGCTATATCATATGTTCTTAACTATTCTTATATTCATGCATATATCATGCTTCACATTTCATCTTATATTTTACATATATAAAAAATTCACAAGCTATTAATTATGCTTATTTATGTGCATTACTTGACATATACCCATAGGTATATTCAATTGGCCATTCGGCCATAAGCCATACACTCACACACACATATACATAATGTGAATTTCTTTCTAATCCATCATATCACATGTTCATGGATCATGATTCATCATTCAATATCATTATATGCTTAATTACTTGCACATTACAACAAACATACACATACACACCCATTAGCATGGGCATCCAGCCATCATGCCCATTCACACACCATTATTATACATACATACATATCTAATCTTACCTCGTAATTATAATTTGCATCCCAATTATTAATATTCATAAGCATTTTCCATTATACATATATTTACTTATATATATACATTATGTAAAAGTTAGGGAATGCATTGAATGCAAAAAAAAAAAAAGTCAATTACATGTACCTAGCATGTCCAAAATATAGCACGAAGCTTATCTATATCTTCAACTTCCCCTTATCTTGAGCCCATTCCATTTTGGTAACTACCTATTACATATTCGACTTATAAAAATTTGTATAAATTCATACGAGCATCAAAAATTATAAACAACCACAGTAAATAACTCTTGGGAACCCTTAGATCATGGGAAAAATATTGGATTTCAAAAATTATTACCTGAACAAAAATCTGTAACTATTCACCTAATTCGAATTTAAGAAAAATCCTTCGATTTTTTTGAGTACTCTGCTTGCTTTTATGTCTAGAGGCCACAGGGACTCCAAGTTTTTCTTTAGATAAGAGAAGTAAGTGCTAAAATAGAGGAGTAGTGGCCAACAAAGGAGGATTCTCCTCCTTGTGTGGCTGACGATAAAACAAAGGTGAGAAGGGAGAGTTATTTGCTTTCTTTGACAAAAATAAGAAAAATGTTAACTTTATATAGTTTTTGAGAAAAATGAATTTTAAGTGTAATTCTCCCAATTTTCTCCTCTCTTTTTAACTCCTATTAATCTTAATTAATCATGAAAAATAAAAATAATTTAAGCCTCACAACACTCTAAAAACTAGAGCTTAAAAAATGAGGAAAACCCAATTAAAATGGCATTTTTTATATTACCCGATATTTAAATAAAATATTTTTTGACCTCCAAAAATTCTAATTCCAGTGCCAATATGCTCATTAGAATTTTTGAGTATGAGGTTGTATTAGTCCCATAATTTTCTGAGCAACTTTTAAAATATTTAGTGGTTCAGCTTTGCATTGGTCACCATTCATAAGACACTGTCATAAAAACTTTCTTAGTGTTTTTAACCAATCAAATAGCTTCTAATTAGTTTCAAACATTGCCCAAAATTATTTTTTGACTAGTACTTTCACTCAAGCCATTTAGTGCATCTCAAGTTTCGAGAGCACTATTTTTCCGAGGAAAACACTATTCATAAATAATGGATCTTTTAGGTTATTACATTACTTCTCTTAAAAGAAACGTCATCCTCGACATTACCTATTTCAAGAAAATGGGAGTATTGTTCTTGCATCTAAGCTTCTATTTCTTATATTGCCTCTTCTATTCCATGATGCTTCCAAACAACCTTTACCAGTGGCATTGTCTTATTCTGTAACTCTTTGACCTCTCTAGCAAGAATCCTAATAGGTTCTTCTTCATATGACATATCCGATCTCACCTCAACCTCTCCCACTGATAATACATATGTTGGGTCTAATATGTATTTTTTAATCATAAGGAAATGGAAGAAATCATGAATCTACTAGAGTTTAGATTGCAATGCTAGTCTGTAAGCTATTGGCCCTATCATTTTGTCACTTCGTAAGGCCTAATAAACCTTGGAATTAGCTTTCCTTTCTTGCCAAACATCAAAACTTTCTTCTAAGGTGAAACCTTAAGAAATACCTTATCTCCCACTTTAAATTCCACATCTTTCCTCTTGAGATAAACATAAGACTTTTGCCTATCAAAAGCTATATTCGACCTATCTTAGATGATCTTTACCTTATCCTCAGCATCTTTGATCAAATATGGTCCCATAAGCTTGGTTCCATTAAGCTCATTCTAGCATAATAGTGTTATACACTTCATACAATACAATGCCTTATAAGGAGCCATTCCTAAACTTGTTTGATGAATTTGTTATAGGTGAACTCTATAAATGACATATAGCAATCCCAGCTGCCTTTGAACTCGATAACACAACATCTCAACATATGTTCAAGCACCTAATACAAATGCTTTATCATAAGAATAACATATTATATATGTTAACATCAAGTCACTCAAGTATCACAAGATTAGCTGAATGACTCTTTCTAACTGTCTGTTAGTTTATAGATGGAACATCATACTGAAACTTAATCGACTATCCAAGACATTGTGAAGTTTTTTCTAAAACCTCGAAGTGAACTATGGACCTTAATCTAATATGATTAAAGACAGCACTCCATACAACTTGACGATCTCATTTATGTACAATTCAAAAAGCTTCTCCATCGAATAATCCATCCTTACTGTTATAAAATAAGTTGTCTTAGTAAAATGATCCACCATAACCCATACTGAATCATACTTGTTCTTGGTCATAGGCAACCCCACTACAAAGTCCATAATGACTCTATCTCATTTCCATTCTATAATTGCTATAAGTTGTAACAACCTAGATAGAACTTGATGTTCTGCCTTCACCTATTGATAAGTGAGGCATCTAATCACATATTCTAATATATCACTCTTTATATTGAGCCACCAATATGACAACTTCAAATCCTGATAGATTTTCGTGCTACTAGGATACATAGCATGAGAGGCATTATGTGCATCATCCAAAATTTGCTTATTCAGCTCTTTAATATTTAGAATGTAGATTTTATCATGGTAATACAAACAACTATCACTCTTCATTTCATACTTAGTGGGCTTCCCCTCTTTGATGGCACTTATCATGCTCATCAACCTATGATCATCTTTAACTTGTTGCAATAGACTAGGCTTGACTTGTATCTCTGCCAGCAAAGCATTATCAAGCATAAACTAAAGCTTGATATTCATAGATCTCATGGTTGCCATGAATGTCTTACTCAAAACATCAGCCACTACATTGGCCTTGCTAGGATGATAATTGATTTAATAGTCATAGTGCTTAATCTACTCCATCCATATCTTTGCCTCAAGTTTAACTCCTTCTATGTTAGAAAATACTTCAAACTCTTATGATCTATGTATATGCACCGCTTCTATCTTACTAAGATCAACTCAAATTCCTTCTGTAGATGCAATGTGCCTAAGAAAAGACACCTCACTAAGCCAAAAGTCACATTTACTAAGTTTGTCATACAACTTTTCTTCTCCCAAAATCTACAAAACTATCTTTAAGTGTTGCTTATGATATTTTCTACTCTTGGAATAAACAAACTCATCTAAATATTATTTGAAGACTTTGTCCATCAGATCCATAAAAGTTGTAGGAGCATTAGTAAGCCTTAATGGCATTACCAAAAACTCATAGTGGCCATATCTTATTCCAAATGCTATATTTGCCACACTCTTTTACTCTTAATTGATAATAACTAGACCTCATATCAATCTTGGAGAACACTCCTGAACCCTTAAGCTGATAAAAAAGGTCATTAATATATGGCAATGGATAATTGTTCTTGATGGTTACTTTGTTCAGCTAGTGGTAATCTACACAGAACCAAAGAGTACCATCCTTTTTCTTCACAAATAGCACTAGCGCTCTTTAATGTGAAACACTAAGCCTGATAAAACCTTTATTAAGTAACTCTTAATGTTGGATCTTTAACTTGTTTAACTCTATCAAAGCTTTTTTGTATAGAGCTATCTATACCAAAGCATTGCTAGGTATCACCTCTACACTAAACTTAAGTTCCCCTCTAAAGGCAAACCAAACAACTCTTCTAGGAATACATCCATAAATTATAACACCACTGTTATTTTACTGGCAATTGGCTCCCTACTGTAGCTATCAAACACATAAGTTAAGAAAGCTTGACAACCCTTTTTCTATAGACGCATCGAGATCACATTAGATAGAAAGTTTATCCTCTTACCCATTACTGTAATCTTAGCCCCATCTTTAACCTTAAGTGTCAACCTCTTCAACTTTCAATCTATTATTGTTTGATACTTGGATAGCCAATCCACACCCAATATTATATCAAACTCATTAAATGGTAGCTCGATGAGATTAGCCAATCAACTAGTGTTCTTACACTATTAATGGATACTTCTTGTAAACCTTATTTATAATGACATGCTGACATAAAAGACTGCTAAGCAAAACCTCTAGGTCCATAAGTTCTAACTTTAACCCCCAGTCATGAGCTCGTGATGTGCAAACATATAATGTGTAGACCTTAGACCAAACAAAGCTAAAATAGGTCAGTGAAAGAGATAAAATGTATCAGCTATAACATCTAGCTCATTAACCTCTTCTTGTGCCCTGATGGCATACTACCAGGGCAAAGCTTTGTGCTTAGCTCTAGACTCTGCTCTATCCCTCTGAGGTCCCTTTGGCTTATCCTCGATCTCTCTTCTGACCTCTAATAGAAACCTGTGTAAATTTATGTTTACCTTAAGCTCTTTTAGGATAGTCCTTATGGTAATAATCTGGTGATCCACACTCAAAGCATGCTCCTAAATTCTTCCACCACCATTCCCCTTTATGTCTCTTATGGCAAGTTGAGCATTAAGGAACTTGACTACTCTTAGTTGTAGAACAAGGTGTACTAGCTGCTTGTGACTACTATCTAGTCTTACCTTTGTTCTAATTTCACTAAATTGTCTTTTAAGATTGACCCTACTTCAGTGACTATTGTGGTTTCCCAAACTAATTACTGTAGAACCCTTTGGCTAACTACAATGTAAAATTGGATGCTTTAAATTTGAAAGATCACTTCATCTAATAGTATTCCTAATTCTCCTTTTATACTCCCTCTATGGAGTGGCAAACTGTAACTAGCTAATTAAAGTCTCTAATCTTCAAAGGAACCAATTGACACTTAATCTCAACATGTAACCCTTTTTCAAAAAACTTGTCGTTATCAGCCTTTGTAAAGATAATGTCTTTAGCATAATGGCTAAGTATAGAAAAGTCCTTCTCATACTCTTTTATAGACTTCTGCTCATGCCTAAGGTCTACGAACTGCTGCCTTCTATCATCTAAATAATCCTGAAGAATGTACTTCTTGTAAAACTCTTAGAGGAAAAAGTCCTAGGTTAGATTATCTTCCATTTTATATTCTATCAAACCTTCCCACCATTTAGAGGCTTCTTCTTGGCCCAAGGAAGTAGAAAAAGTTACTTTCTTTATAGGTCTACAATGCATCTACTTT
>CANXYI010984476.1:0-14603 GCA_948208565.1 Hura crepitans
AATCAAGGGCAAAGATCATCTCATTAAAAAATACAATGGCTCATATTAAAGCCCAAGCAAAAATCCTTCATTTTCTTATTTATATCTTCTTTTTATTCTTATTCATCCATTATTTTATTCCAACATAATATACTATGGTCCCAATAATCATACATATGATTTCTTAAATACCCCAAAAAATTTGTGTTTAAAGACCAAGAAAACTCAATTAAAAATGTTGTTTCCATCTGTACTTATTTTCACATCATTCAGTATTTACCATTAACCCTCTAATAGGTTAATATGAAAAACTGTGAAGTCAAACTTTTCAATATTAACCCTCCAGTGGGTTACTAGACAAAACTACCTAATGATGAACTTTTATACAGTAGCTCGCTACAAGGTTAATATGAAAAACCATAATGTTAGACTTTCAAACTTTAACCCATTGCCTCCTATTTAATAGCATTAGCATTTCTTGCCATAACCACCTTTAAATACATAATTCCATCTATGTTTACACATATATCATATGGCCTTCTTAACCATATTACTTTTCATAACTTCTAGCTTTTAAACTAGCTCAAAAACTTTATTTTCGATTCCATACTTCACTCAAAAATATTCCAATATCTGTCTTTAACCTTATTACAGGTTAGAATACAAAAATAGAAATGATAGACTTTTACACATTAACCCGCCAGTGAACTAATGTTATATATCAGGAGATTTCCATGAAAAATTATAGATTTTGCTTTAAACTATCCGTGGGTTAATAAACATAATCATAAGGTTATACTCCTACTCTATAGCAATAGTGTGACCCCAAATCTTGGGTAGCACTATTCACATCCTGAAAAGCACTATTCATAAATACCAAGATTTTTTGGCATTACATTTCTTCCCCTCTTAAAAGAAATTTTGTCCTTGAAATTCTTGAATAATCTGTCATACTCGCATACTGACCCATATACACATACTTTGCTCATCAGAGTTTCGTGCATCATATAACTTTCTTGTTACAGCTTAACTTATAACATTCTTATTCGTTATCCAATCCCTAAGCTTATCTCTTGTTTAGTCATTCATTGTATCTACTATATATACTTACATCACTTCCCCTCTTAGGCATTTACATAGGGATCATCCTTTCTATTATGACTTATGTCTACTTTACTCCTATCTTGTTTCATTCCCCTGCATATGTGTATCTTATCAATTTCCCACTCTATTTAAGTAAAACACACATATATAATGTATATGTTGTGGTTATACATATATCATAATGTAATTGATGATAATCATACAATATAGTAATGTATGCTTTATGACTATGCTCAATGATATAATGCATAACCTTGCCCAATGTCTTATGCTCAAGCATCAAAAGGCCTTAAATCATAAAGGAATCAATAGGTACATTAAGAGTATTAACTCCTAAAGACTTTGATCACTCTATCATCATATTTACTTTACAAACAATTTTCTTTCAACCATTCCCAACTAATACTCAATATGTTCTCTTTAATTCCATAACATCATTATATTCCTATTTATATTGCTTATATCTCTTGTCTTAACATGATTCTCTTCTTCATATATGCATTATTAGCCAAACTCATACTATAGTCTAAGAATTTTATGGCAATCCTTCTTTTTCTACCTTTACTTCTTTTTGAGGTCATACAAATTAGTTGTATCCATGTCTTCTTTGATGCCAAAAACCATTTGATCTATACTTGTCAACATACTATATACTATATATAACTCTAGTCCCATAGCACTCTTATATTCCTTATACTCTTTGTTACACTGAGGAATGCTTAAATCAGAGCTCTGATAAGAACAAATATGACACCTCTTACCTGATTTGATTATCGAATCCGAATAAGGAATGACAGACAACCAAACTTCATTTTACTACTTAACCGATTTATTTAAAATCTTTATCTTCTTTTTGTCCTACTATATATAACTTCTTATCATACAACATATAAAAGCCATTCTTAACAAAAACCTCATTTAAGGTTTACTAATAAGGTCCTCATGTCAAAATTTTGATAGTATAACGATTGTACCAAGACATTAGTCCAAATAGTAACATGCATAAAAATAACACTTTAAATATATCAAAACACATCTCTTCATTATCTTGGTCCATTTGACCATCCAAACTCAACATCATTGCAATCCACACACATATAAAGATCCATAATTATCTCATATCCATTCCAATCCATACATACACAATAACTTATAAATCATTATATATCAATATCCATTAATAACATATCCTCAAACATAAAATTTCAAGATCACATAAACTCTTAATACATAGCAGGCCCATAATCCATACATCGGCATACATAAGAGTACTCATACACTCTTTCCTTTTCTTATTACATATAGCATACAAAAACTATAAAACAAACATCATCATCAAATGAATCTATGACCTCTGTAGTCTATAGATTCTTCCTTTTGAGCTATCCAAATAATTGTGCATCGCAAACAAATGATATGTTAAGCTTTACAACTTAGTGGTGTATCTAGTATAGTATAGTACATTCTTTTTCTTTTCATTTTATATTGTATACTTTAAATTATAAGCATTCATAATATTTAGTCAACTACATTATAAATTAATAATGCAATATGTGTAAAAAGGTATAGATAAAAAGGATATGATCAAATATTAAAGATTTAGACATACATGATTTATAATATAGAACAAACATAAAAAGAAACAATTATCTCAATTTGCATGATACATTCACAACAGTCCATGCATAATTATAATAATTCCATATATCTATTAATTTTAAACATCATTATTATGCATGACATAAACATTATCAAGCCTTAACCCTTTTTTTTAGTTCATATGCATATCATGCGTAAGCCACAATCTCATAATTTTCATATCACAACAAGGTTATACATAATTTATCATAAGTATACACAGGTATTGCAGCATTCATTCATAATAACTTAAAAGAATTCCTCATGAAAAATCTCCAGTCCATAATAAACATAAATGATCATTCATACTTATGTATGCATCTTTAACATCTTAATAAACTCACTATTTAAATTGTATGTAACATTTTACTTAGTCTCCCCCATTTAAATTTTCAGGCTAAATCAAACATTTTACTGCCCATACCTAAAAGACAATAAAGCTAGAATAGATAATGGGGTATAATGCCGAAGACTTGCCATTTGCCCAAAGGCCAAGATATTGCCTGAAGGCTTATAATATTGCTTGAAGACTCATAATACTTCCTGAAGGCCTATAATACTACATGAAAGCTCATAAAACTACTCGAAGGCTTATAATATTACTGAAAGGATCATAATAATGCACTTAAAAGCACTAAGCAACTACTATATAAAGCTCGTTAGTTGATCGATCAACCTATCCAAAACTAGGTTATCTAATCGTATGGGCCAACTCAATATGTTTATTTAAGTTTCTCCTTCTTAAAGTAAATTAAGTAAATTTTTTTTTTAATTTGGTTAACACATGGCCTTAAGGGAAAATTAATGTTTTTTACTATTTATATTAATTCCTTTATATTACCATTCATGAAACATGAATACATTGATTAACACATCAACACATCCATATTTTATACATAATAAACATTATCATAAGTAATTTATTCGTTTACTCACTTTAGATAATTCTTGCCTTATATCCATATTATTACATCATAATTGCTTAATGAATGCCTTAACCACCCATTAATTCCCATATCAAGCCATTCGACCATATCATAAGCTCATTGTGCATTATGGTGCTTCACAACTACCATATGCCATCCATATCATCACATCATCTTTCATGCTAATAGTTCATATATATGTTTAAATAAATTCTAATTATATTACACTTCATTTCATGTTCACATGATCATTCTCATGTATATAGTTATGTATTGATGATAATATACTTAGTATGCCATATACTCATAACTATTTGCCATAAGCCATTTGGCTATAACATTATCCACACATATCATCTTGCATTTTCTCATATTACACATTTATTTTACATGTTCATCATCAATTACATCAATTTCATCTCATATATTATCCATTTCATGCCTTATATGGAATACATACATATATAATTGCATATAGGCCATTCGGCTGATCCATCACACATACATAAGTATTATATTCCATCACATTACGCATAACATCTCAGTTTCTCATCCTTATTATAAACCACATGTTCATACATCTATTTTAATATGTCTAACATCAACATGCAAATATATATGCATACCAATAGGTCATTAGGTCATTAAGCTTTCAAGTATCCATAGCCATTATTAAATTATGTTACACATCCTTTCTCATGTCCATTTAATTATAAACATCAATTTATGAACATACCTCATTGATAGCATGCATATGTGAGACATACATACACACACATGCATTATGACAATCTAGCCATCATGTTATATAATTCTACATATCTCTTCTTAACATGATAAATGCATACTCATAAAATTATTCATTCAATTACATTCATATGTGTGTATACCATATAACTAGCATGCATACTTAGATTATAGGTGCATTTACATGCATTATGAACATAACATATTACATATCTCATCTTATCCTAACTCATTCATTTATACCACATATAAGTACATAACATGCCAATTATGCATTTTTAAGACATACACACATATGTATGCCTCTTTAACTTAATCAGCCATTCATGTATCATCAAGACATTTGACCATTTTAATCTCATAATTTAGATTAACATATATCCAATATATCATACATCATGGTTGTATGCTCTAACATACATAATACATCAATTAAATATAAATGCTCACAATTTACATCATATACATACAATATAGACATAATGTCCTCACTCACTTCCTCATGTATTCCTACCAATTAACTTGTTCCATCATACATCTAGCATGTGTATAAACATGTTTTAATCCAATTATATGCATGCTTAGCCATATACACATAATAATACACCATTTACATCATATTTGCATTATAACCATAATACAACTTCTACATCATTTCTATGCATTCAAATCATCTTAAATGCATCATCATACATCTCATTTACTATGCAACATATTCAAATTCATTAATTTACATAAAAGAACATTTTACAAATAATAACTCATATTGACATATTATGTATATTTAAGGCATATATCAATTAAGCATAATTTAACTTGATTACACATACTATAAGGGATACACTTACCTAACTAAGCTCAATTACTCCCTAATAGCCTCATCAAGCCTTCACTTTCTTTTTTCCTTTGATCTTTTCTCTTTCCTCTATAAGCATACACCACAATAACATAAAAAAATTCATAACTACTAAAATATGCCTAAATTCTTCAAATTAACCTTATATTACTCTTATTGGCATCCTAAAGACACCTTAAAAATTATAAAATCTCCAAAAATAGCTTCTCATGTAACATTCATTTACTATTCATCTACAACTTTTAAAAATTCATAATAATTATAACAGCCATTAAATTCTCAAATTAATTTGATAAACCTCTTATTGGCATCTCATTACATCTTAAAAAAATATTAAAGCTTAAAAATAAACTCTTTTTTTTTCATACATAGTCAGTATTCATCCATAATATTCAAAAATTCATAATAATTCAAACATGCATCCAATTCAAAATCCAACTGAACATGTCTTGTTTAGGAACCTTAAATCACTACAAAAATTATTAAAAGTCAAAAATAATCACTTACCCAATTTTGGGTTACTGTTTATCCATACACAACCCATCTAAAATTCTTTAAATTCTAGCCTTTTTCTTGTAATTTGGCACTTAAATAAGTATGATTATGTGTTTGGGTTATTATTTAGTAGAAAAGGTATTTTTATGTGTTTGGGATTATTTAGTAGAAAAAATGAGGGGTATAAGAGAAAAAATTAAGCATATAGAGCTTAAAAGCTCTCTTTCATGGCTTTCACATGAGAGAGAAAAGAATAAGAGGAAGGAAATGATTGTTGGAACATTTTAGTCTCTTGGCTATTATAAATAAGGTTTTCATACCTCTTAATCAAAGGTGAAGATTATCTCATTAAAAATCCAATGGTTCGTATTAAAGCATAAGCAAAAATCTTTCATTTTCTTATTTATATCTTTTCTTTATTTTGGTTCATCCATCCTTCTATTCCAACATAAATTTTACATATATTATGGCCCCAAATAATCATACATATGATTCCTTAAATTCCCTAAAAAATCCATGTTCAAAAACTAAGGAAATTTAAAATGCTACTTCCATCTGGACCTATTTTTCACATCATTCGATATTTTCCATTAACCCTCTAGTGGGTTAATACACAAAACTATGAAGTCAGACTTTCTAATATTAATCCTCTAATGGGTTGATAAACAAAATTGCCTAATAATGAACTTTTATACATAAGCCTGCCACTGGGTTAATATGAAAAGTCATAATGTTAGACTTTTACACTTTAACCCATTAGCTTCCATTTAATAACATTAGTGTTTCTTACCATAACAACCTTTAAATACATAATTCCATCTATTTTTACACATATATCATATGGCCTTCCTAACCATATTCCATCCCATAACTTCTGGCTTTTAAACCAGCTTAGAGACTTCATTTTAAATTCAATACTTCACTTAAAAATATTCAAATATTTTCCTTTAACCTTATTATGGGTTAGTATACAAAAATAGAAATGACATACTTTCACATATTAACCCACTAGTGGGCTAATGTTAGGTATCAGGGGACTTCTATGAAAAATTTTAGATTATGCTTTAACCTATATACGAGTTAATATACAAAATTATAAGGTTATATTCCCACTATATAGCATTAGTGTGACCTCAAATTTTGGGTAGCACTATTTATATTCCAAAAAAGTACTATTCATAAATACCAAGATTTTCGAGCATTACAGCACAAATCAAGCTATTCTTCCAACTTTTAGATATAAGAGACAACTTTATCTATAAAATGCTCAAGTTGTTAGAAGTATTTCAATTAAGACTTTTGATATTTTATGAAAAATACTAGATCTTTTTATCCTCAAGTATTCAATCAACTATTTAATGGAATTCTTTTACATATTTTTCGCAACTTTTATTACTAGATTCCCAACCAAACTCTCTTTGGGAATCTTTATAGGATGGTATAGGATTTCTAGCCTATTCTAGTGCTAAATACTTTAGTTTAAAATTATATTTACTAAATGTTTCTCCCAATGTATCCCATTCTATGCCATCCTCTATAAGATTATCTTGTGAGTAATCATTAAGAAGGTTATCTATATAGAGTTTTTATCAAACTCTTCCCTATTAAGGATTTAATTTAGAATCCTTTAGGACTCACTAGCTCTTTCATCAGCCTCGTGACTTCCAATGTCACTTGGATGATTTCAGAGTTTAATGTGCTCTCTTTCTATAAAGAAGTTAGGCTTTCAAGACTTCCCAAAATGCCTTTTTTAGCTTCACCTTTGGTGCATAGCTCAGCATTCTTTCTTGTTACTCCATGTTTGGCAGCATCATTATCCATGAAATCTAGTGAATGCTCATCCTTCTAGACCTAAGATTTCTCCTATAAGGATTTAGAGTTTAAGGATTGATTATCCTTACTTTGGATTTCTCCATTCTTTACCATTATGTCTCCCTTTTTTGGGTTGACTAGTTCTTTTGAACTCATTACTAACTTTCTAGAATATTCTAAAGCAAAATATCTAGGTTGTCTATATAGCCAATAGATGATATCTTTTAATGCTTCTATTTTTACTATCCTCATATGGGTAGGGTCTTTGCCCTTATTTTCTTCTTTCTTTTAATTGCATATTCTTTTCTTGAATGCCCTTACCTCTCACATGTACAACATAGCTTATTTATGGCAGTAAGAACCATCTATAAAATAAAAAAGTTGGCATGAAAGAGAATCAGCTATTACATTTTTATCATAAGGAATATATTCAATATCAAATATGTAATAACTAAACCATTTTTGCATTCTTAAAAGTCTAATTTGTCTAGCCTCTTTAAAGTTCATATTCATAAACCTCTTTACATATGTTAAATATGTTTTAAAAGTAAACCTTTTAGGTGCTAAAAAGATGTAAAAGGCTTTAATGTCATATTTTGCTAGTAACACCTCTTTTTCATGAATTGGATAATTCAATTATGTAACTTTAAAGGCTTCAGACCAATACTTACAAATAAATTGTGACTTTCTTTGCTTAATTTTTAAAACTGCTCTCTAAATCCTATATAAAACATCATTCTCTAAGATTAACTCATATATATCAAAAGGAAAATTTAAACAAGTTAAATTTTTCATTTTTTATTTTATTTAGATTACAGCTTGAGCATCTTTATCATCCCAATACTAGGGATTTCTATTAGATCTTTTCTTTGCTATCCTTCCTAAGATTTGGAGAGATCATTTATGAATTGCTAGCATAGTTAACAAGTCTACAAAATCTATACACTTGTTTTTTATCTTCCAATTCGTCAGGGAATTGAGAATTCTGAGATATAGCTTGAAAGCCATTTTTGCCTTTACCAATCTCAATTCCTAAAAATTTTACTTTGTCTTTAAACCATTCTATCTTTTTTCTCAAATAAAATCATACCTTTCTTTTAGAAGATATAAGTCACTTGCTCAAGGTGACTCATGTTGTAATGCCCAAAAATCCCAAATCGTGAAACTCAGGTCGTGAATAATGATTTTTAGGGAGTGAGTAAGTTTTTCTTACTAATCAAGAGTTTATGTTACAAGTAAGTTGTAAGTGTAGTTTGGTACAAAAATAAGGATGTTTAGATGATTAACAGGCTTTGACAAGTGTGTTTATAAATAGTGCTTCTCGAAAGGTGAATAGTACTTTTTGAGACCTGGGTTATACTAATGTCAATATTTTTGGGTGAAGTTTGAAATGGAAATAAAGTCATTAAGATGGTAAAAAATAAAAGTTAAGTTTTTACAGCAGTGTATTATGAATAGTAACATAGTTAAAGCTTAATTGTAAAATATTTTATTTTTACTCAGATGGATCTAGGAATACCACATCCTGAGACTCAATATTCTAAGGAGCGTGATGAAATAAAAATTAGAATTTTTGAATGTCTAAAATTATTTTTTAAAAATCAAATAAAAATAAAAGTTTCAATTTAATTTGGGTTTTCTTGGTTTTTGAGGATAAATTTTTGGGACCTTTGGGTATTATATCAAGTGATTTATCAAGATCTTAAAATTTGTTAACTCATGGAGGAAAAGAATAATATATTTTAAAGAGGCATAAAAGAAATTTTTTAGGCTTAGATTAATATGGACTATTAGATCCACTTAAAAAATGATCTTGGCCCTTGAGATCTAAGTTTAAAAAGGTCAAAATTATGGTCAATGGTTGTCTAGAACAGCCCCATCTTCCTCTCTTAAGGTCGATAGCCATGAAAGCTTAAGGTAAGCTTTTCTTTTTTTTTTTATTTACATCACTTAAGCCCTTTAATGCTATGATAAGTCATTTTATAGTCTAAATAAGCTATCTCGCTCATGAATTAAAGAAATTTTAGAGCAAAACATAAAGAATTATATGTTTTATTCTTAAGTGAATAGTGCCTATATGGCATGTAAGTGGTTCTTTTGATACTTTTATATTTTTCTAATATATATTTGGTGTTAATATGTGTTTTATCAAGTTAATTTGAGATTTGAATGGTTATGGATTTTATTATGAATTTTTGGTTGTATGGGAGGCATATGTTGAAAAGTAAAGAATATGAGACAAAGGAAAAAAAGGCTAAAAAAGGTTTAGAGAGGCTTATAGAAGTGTTTTAAAACTAATTGTTATGTGTATCCATTAATTTCATGTATTTAAGTAGGTTTGATAAAGTTAAAATATGTATGTTGAATTTATCAAATATAAATATGTATGGATATTGGTATGAAATTGAAATTTATAGTATAATGATGTTGTATGAATGCTTAAACATATGCTAAATAAAGAATTAAAGTGTTTTGTGTGCTCTGGTATGGCCAAAATATGGTATGTAGTGTATGGAATGCAAATATTTATGTATTAACATAAGTGTTAAATTACGCTTGAGAATATGAATATGAATTATATCTAAAAAAGTAGATATACTAAGTTCACTTAATGCATAAATAGATTTCTTTATTATGTGTATGTTGAAAATGTTAAAGTTTAAAGCAGCTTGATTTAGGGATTGTGATGTATGCTAATATAGACTAATTTCTATCCATATGTAAGCATGGCATGAAAATGAAACAATATGATACAGAAGAAGGCATAATGGCATATGTGCATATATAAAAGGTAATTTATTATTGTATGTTGGAATTCATGAATGTTGCAATATGTTAGAAAGAATGGCCATAAGATATAAATAACAAGTTGAAGTGTTTGATGTGTGAATTGATACATTAAAATGCATATTCCATAATGTAAATTTATGTAAATAAAGTGCTTTGATATGTAATGATTCTAAGTTGTTAAATTGAGGTCAATGCATGAATATTGGTGTTAAATGACAAAAGTTAGTGCTGTGTGGACCATATGGGTGGCCAAACTTACAGTCCATTCCTAAGTAAGTGTTGTATGTTAAATGGCTTAAGTTATGTGTTAAGCTAATTAATGGTATGATATGTATGCTTAAGCTTGATTTTAGTTACAAAGAAGCTAAAGAGTATGAAATGATGATGTTAACATAGCATAAAGAATAAAGAATTAATGAGTGGAATATGATTATATGTGGATCAAAACCAAATACTTAGATGATGATGTTAAATATGTGTAATGATGTGTGTGGTTTATATTTTGATTATGAACATAAAATAGTATTGTGGAAATTAAGTATATGTATTAATGTAGAGAATGAGTTGGTAATTTGTAAATATATAAGATTAATATGATAAGCTAGTGATAAATGAAGTTTGACTTATTATTAAGGTATAATAAAAGGTGATAATGTTAGGTAATGGTATGATATTGATATAAGCATATTGAATTGACAAAGCATGTGTATCATAATAATTGAATTTGATGAATTAAAGGTGTGATCATGAGAGGGCATAAAGGGAGGATTTCATGTATGTAAGGTATAAAATGACAAGGTGATGAAAATGCGGATCTCTTATGATGTTATGAGCAAATATGATATATAGATAAATGATAAAGAAATAATCTATTGAGATGTAAGCATGTCATATGATCATGGCATGTCGAATAAGTTATAAGGCCAAATAGCCTAATGATGATCTATGTGGATTCTTTAAGCATGCTTGAACATGATATATGATATAATTATAATTATGATTTAAAACTTAAACTAAAGGCAAGTATGTGTATGATTCAAGATATGAGACATGTGTGTTTATGATAATAATATTAGATTAAGATGCATGAATTGCATGAAAACAATGTAATAAAGCATGAGCAACAAAAAAAACTCAATAGTTTCCCATGGTCATTTGTTGGCCAAGCTCTTACAAAATGAACATAATTTATGATAAGTATATGAAACATAAATAAGTATGGTGATGGCCCATACAATTAGAAAACCTAATATGGATAGGTTGGCCAGTCAACTAAGATAACTAGTAGCTGCTAGGGTATTTTAGTGCCTTTCTAAGCTGGTGTAGTAGTCGTATAAGTTTAGAAAGGCCACTACATATATCTAGGCTGGTGTAGTAACCATAAAGGTCCAGATGGACCCCTACACATATCTAGGCTAGTGTAGTAGCCGTATAGGTCCAGAGGGGCCATTACATATACCTAGGTTAGAGTAGTAGTCGTATAGGTCTCACAAGGCCACGGCACAAATTTTAAGCTAGTGCAGCAGCCATATAGATCTAAAAGGGCCACTGCACACCTATTACCTTTGTATTCTAAATAAGGTCTATGTGGCTCGATATCCTGTTATCTAGTATCAAGATGTTATCTTTTAAGTATGGGCAAAGTGAATGGGAACTTATATTTCAAAATGATTATAAAGAGATGCTAAAGAAAAAGTTAAAACTTAATAGACTTGAGTCATGATAAATGTATATTTTGCAATTATGTTTGGTATGTCATATATGTGTATAGCTTTATACTAAGTACTAATATGGAAGAATAAGTTGGAAATGTAGTAATTATGAAATGCATGCTTGTAAATTGTATACCTATGTTAGGATTTATAAACATGCATGTAAAATATGTTTGTATGTTGGCATAGATTATGTTAAACCACAAGGGTAAATGACCCATATGCCTATAATCATGATATAGCAAGCTAATAAGTGATAGATTATAGGGTGAATTCTATAATGGAATAAGAACCAAGTGCATGTTTAATAGGCATAGTATACTTAAATATTAGTATCGATGTATATAAAAATCATATAGTGGTTAATTAAAAGTTTTCAAATGTAAGGAAATAATGATTAAAATGTAATTAAGTTATGGATGATTTATGAGTTGAACATAAGGATATGTTATATATTGCATATGACAACTTCTTTTGACTTAAACATGCAAGTTACTAGAAATTAATCTATATTATGCATGTGTCAAATATTTATACATTAAATGTAAAATATGATAATGTATGTAAAGATGTTATTTTTGGATACACCACTATGCTGCAAAACTTATTGCATCATTTATTTGTGATGGTAGTATTTATGGCAGAAAAGTTGAAAGAATCGACAAGTTACAGAGATTATACAGAAAAGTTGCTTTTATGATTCATATAAATTATGTATATGATAGAATGTAAAGTTTTGTGTATATGATAGAAATTTTAAATTTCTTTAAAATCCCATATTTGTGTGTGTGTGTGTGTGTGTGTGTGTAATGGCCTAACCTATCTTGCTAGTATTATCCACTTTGACTCAGGTTGCTCGATCACCTCATGAATTTATCCCTTGGGACAAAGGTGCAACATGAGGACTTCCCAAGAGATCACCCATCTTAGTACTACTCTCGCCTAATCACATTTAACTTCAAAATTCTGATGGGATCTAATTCCTTAACACCTAAAAGGGCACTGACCAAGGGTACCAAGACCTTACTTAGAAGGACTTTACCATATTTCCTCTATTCCAATGTTAGATAAGTTACCTATCTATCTTAAGCATGGCCACCCCACTTTAGGACATGAGCATCCTCGCTCATCACACTTGTACTAGGGAGGGTCAGGTTCTGATACCAATTGTAACAGCCTGACCTGCCTAGTTAGAATTGTTTGCTTTGGCCTGGGTTGCCCGGTCACCTCATGGCTTTTTGGGATAGGTTTCCTATCTATCTTAAATGTGGTCACTCCACTTTAGGATACAAGCATCCTTGCTCGTCACAATCGTACTGGGCAGGGTCAGGCTCTGATACCAATTGTAATGGCTCAATCCGCCTGGATAGTATTGTTTACTTTGGCTCGAGTTGCCTGGTCACCTCACAACTTTATCCCTTAGGCAAAAGGTGCAACATGAGGACTTCCTAAAAGGTCACTTATCTTAGTACTACTCTTATCCAAACATGTTTAACTTTAAAGTTCTAATGGGATATGATCTTTTAACACCTAAAAGCATGCTAACTAGGGGTACTAAGGCCCTACTTATAAGGCCTTTTACCATATTCCCTTATTCTGATATGGGATAAGTTGCATATCCATCCTAAGTGTGGCTAGGTGCTAAGGGATCATATCCTATCAGAACTCTGAAGTTAAACATGTTTGGGTAAGAGTAGTACCAAGATAAGTGACCTCTTAGGAAGTTCTCATGCTGCACCTTTTACCTAAGGGATAAAGCCGTGAGGTGACTAAGTAATCCGAGCCAAAGTAAACAACACTAACCAGGCAGGTAGGGCCATTATAATCGGTATCAGAGCCTGACCTTCCTTAGTACAAGTGTGATAAGTGAGGATGCTTATATCCTAAGGTGGGGTGGCCATGCTTAGGATAGATAGGCAACCTATCCCATATTGAAATGGAAGGAAGATAGTGAAGGCCTTATAAGTAAAGCCTTGGTACCTTTAGTTAGCACACTTTTAGGTGTTAAGGGATTGGATCCCATCAGAACTTTAAACTTAAATGTGTTTGGGCCAGAGTAGTACCAAGATGAATGACCTCTCAAGAAGTCCTTATGTTACACCCTTTGCCCAAAGGAAAAAGCCATAAGGTGATCGGGTAACCCAAGCTAAAATGGACAATACTAACCAGGTGGGTTGGGCCATTACAATTGATATCAGAGCCTAACCCTCCCTAGTATGAGTGTGATGAGCAAGGATGCTTGTGTCCTAAGGTGGGGTGGCTAAGCGTAGGATGGATAAGTAACCTATCCCATATCAAAAAGGAGGGAAGATGGTAAAAGCCTTATAAGTAAGGCCTTGGTACCCGGTTAGTGTGCTTTTAGGTATTAAGGGATCGGATCTCATTAAAACTCCAAAATTAAACATGTTTGGGTGAGAGTAGTACTAAGATGGGTGAACTCTTAAGAAATCCTCATGTTGCACCCTTTGCCCAAAGGATAAAGCTATGAGGTGATCGGGCAACCCGCGCCAAAGCAGACAATACTAACTAGGCAGCCCGAGCCGT
>CANXYI010984604.1:0-12700 GCA_948208565.1 Hura crepitans
GTGAAATGTTCTATGTAGAAGGAGAAAAGTGGGTTAGGTTGAACGGAATATGCCATAAAGGTGTTGAGGCAAAATGCTAATTCATTATGGAGAGCATTAAAGCATGTGTGGCTGAAGAATGAATGATTATTATCAGTGATAGAGTGTGCAAATATATGTGATTGCACAGTGTGGTACCCTTGTTATTAGTTGGTCCGAATATTTTCCAACTAAATAATTTCTCTCTACCTATAAATATTGCCTAAACCGCCCTTTGCGGGTTTTCGATCTAGCGAGGTTTGTTTTAATTTTTGCCTAGGCTGCCCTTTATGAATTTTCAATCTAGTGAACTTTTTTTTTCTTTTTTTTTTAATTTTTGAATTCAACTTATCCACTTTTGGTTAAGGCTTGGGAACAGAATGCACTATGTTTGATCAATTGAATTTGGACTTACACCTTTTGAAATGGCTAATTATATTTTGAAGCTATTGTCATAGGAGATTGATGGAGCTTTTTAGATTAATAGTGCTAGCTTTGTGCTGCCAGTGTTTTGAGTCATTTTACTTTGGCTATATGTTGAATGTGATCCTTTTAACTTTTTTGAGTACTGCATTAATGATATCCCTATTATTAGCTAGTCTAAAGATTTTCTGACTAAATATTTTCTCTCAAATTTCCCTAACCTTTGCCTAGGCTAATGCTCTTAATTGATCGGCCTAGTAGGAATCAAAAGACACATTTTTTTTTCTTTTTAAATGTGGGCAATCACAGTTGAAAAGAGAATGCTTAATTGTTTGAGGCTTAAGTAGAACCCTTTTATTGGAGTTTTGTCATTTAGAGCCTTCTGACCTTTGGATTTTTATGTGAGCAAGAACTGAAAAGTGTTTGTTATTTTAGAATGGTTCTTATGAACTTTTAGGAAAAATGATTGGATTGTAAAAAACTTCTTTTGGAAAAAGTGGATTTGGTGCTTTATTCCTTTTTGCTGATTTTAAGATTGAAGAAAAACAATCATTTGGATTTAGTTGCCCTTAGTTTTTTTTATTTCTTTTTATCTCTCATATCACATTCAGGGATATTTTTCCTAACTTACAAGAAAGATCAAGTTTTAAGCTTCAAAATTGTGTGTAGCAGTGGTGAGTTATCATGAATTGTTTATGACACATGTGGATTAAGCTAATCATATTTATTCCTTCATTTTTTTTTCATTTTTTTAAAATTTCTCAACTCACTTTCAAGAGTACACAATGAATGAGGTGCACAAATATGCTCATAAAAAAGGCAAAAGAATTTTTTTATTAAACTTTAATTGTTTATAACAAAAAAAGCCGAGAAAGAAACACTAGTATCTTAATTACCATTAAAACCTCGCATATCCTTGGTAGGTTAGATCTTGTTGTATGACATCATTAGTTCTTTAAGGAGGCTAACCAAAATTTTGAGCTAGAGAACTCTAGTCTTCAAAGTACTGAGGAATGGTTGGACGCTTTTATGAGGGGTAATTCTTAGGATTGGGTGTCATACCAAGATCGATGAGGTTTTAGATGGCATGGAAAAGATTTTTGCACTCATTAGTGAGGTGACCAATCTTTTAATGATAGGTATAATATAAGTTCAAGCCTATGTTTAGCTGAAAATAGCCCAATTAGTAGTTCTGACATCAATGGATGATGGAGGTTTTTATTCCTTAATTATTTAAGTATTGATGACAAAAGCATGTCAAACTTGGCAAATTTGCATGGCAGATAACTAGGCTTAGTTCATTAGTCACTATTTTCCCGCTCAGTAGTCTTTAACTTATCGAACTCTTCACAAATCATGGCTTGAACATTCTCTATTTCTAAGGCCACAACTTCTTTGACGATTGCTCAATGCTTTACAAGTTTTAGCCATCTAGTGTTATTTCAAAAAAAAAAAAAAGAAAGGTAGGGTTATTTCCATATAAGAGCTTGAGCAAAGCATGATTTATAGTGAATATGTGATATGATATAGGTTTTAAGCATTATGATTATTATGCATGAAAAACACACATAGGTGTGAATGAATGTGATACCTACTTTAGGTGAGGTGATACGGGGGTGGATGGTAATGCACGTACAAATGAATGATACAAAAGTATGCGTGAATGATATGTGATATATGCTAAGAAGTGCATGAATTAATGCCTAGGTATAGTGTGCAAAATGTGAAGTGTTGTATATGTACACATATATAAGATGGTTCATGATACAAGATGAATGTTTATGCAGTGTGATGATGCCTGAATAATTATATCTAATATGGGGTGTGACTAGATGTAAGTTCATAAGGATGATGCAAACTATTTCTACAAAGTACATGGATTATAATGCATGGCTTAAGTATTATAATGCTTGGATGTGTATTTTATTGTGCATCGATGGGCAAGGTCTTTAAGGCTAAATGCATGTTGTACTTACATTAGGCAAGTTGGTGGGTTAGGATGGTCAGGATAAACATATTTGTATATGATTTTATGACCAATGATACATGCCCATGTTTGTTAGGGACTAGACTTAAAACACCGGGCATATTCAAGAGAACTTATACTATATGTGACACATGTTAGTGCACTTAAGGGGTTCTTATCTAAGATAAAGGAACATGTGTCCAAAAATGTATGCATGGAGATGCATATAAAGATACATATGATTGCAAGTATATGTGATAAAGATATATGTAAGGGTGCATGTATGATTCTAGATGTAATTGATACACATAAAGATATATCTGAAGATATATGTGGGGTTCTAAGCATATAAAAAGATGATTGTAAAGATGTATGCATATTTCTATAAGGATACATGTGAACGTATACATTTATGTGAATGGTTGTGATGTACATGTTATATGTGTATGCATAAAGCTATGAGAATATAAGGTAAATATACAAGGTGCCTATTCCTTAGATGCTATGCAAGATGTCTATGTTACGTATACCTATATGGATAACTAATGTATAAGTGAGATTAGAAGATCCTAATATGGGGTCAATCCTAGTATAAGATGTACCTAAACCTATATAAAGTATGTTTACAATGTATCCGACCTAGGGTGCTACATGGATACTTGTATGGATCAATAATGCATGACTAAGCCTAAGCAGTATGCATGAAAATGTGAAAGTTATGTGGCAGTGTTGTGCTTGTGCAACATATGTTTAGTCGATGCATAAATAAGGGCTTATAACTCTAGTGCATGTATAAGGGCCTATAACTTTAGTGTATGTATGTGACTTCTATGGTGCTCATGTTATGCATGACTCATAAAGATACCTAATGTTGTGTATGATTTCTATTAATGCATGATACATGTGCTTTTTGTTTTACATATGAATGATGTTTTGAGAACAAATGTGATACATACATATGTGTGGATGCATGGTATGGATATAAGATGTGCTAGTGCAAAGTGTACTTATTCAAAATTCATGGAAATATAAAAGTTTATGAGATACATATGGTATAAGAAAAAGAAAGAAGCACACTTTATGTCATAAAGTAGATACAATGTTATGTACATAAAGACAAAAAAGATACAAGTTATGATGTACAAGGACAAAAACAAACAATAAGCCTTCTAACCTTATTACTATTATACATATGGTCTTAGCAATTCTTCCTAAATGGGCTTACCTAACCATCATTGGGGGACGCATAAGTTTGATTGAGGGCTTAATTAGGCCTAATGACCTCTCATATTTAAAGTGCATGCAAGAACAATAACCTATAACATTTAGGTCTTATTTAAGGTAAAATTAAGCTAGGCCTATTCATGGTAAAAGGCATATTGGGCTTGGCCCCACTTCAAATAAGGTTAAATGTAATAGGCCCATATAACAATCATAATGTAATCACAAATATGGGCTCATGGTTCGGTCTGCAAAGGCTTTGTGGTTCCCAGAAGTAGGGGTTCCTCCTAACAAGTCTTTCTAATCAAAGATATTAGTGACCAGTTAGTTCCTTGTTTCATATACTCGAAGGCACAAGGCTTATAAGTGATGGATGTGCTAGCAATCTCCTATTCTTGAATGAAAAATGGGTTCATGGTTCGTAACACCATTTAAGGTAAAAGGGGATATAATTTATATAGAATGAAATGCATTAGTTTAATAAAATTAGAATATCAGAAGGTATATTATTTGGGCACTTTCAAATTCAATTCTCAGTCCTTAATGGAGTCACTACTATAGATTTTTATATATTTACTAGGGACGAGGCAGTTAGTGTTTGGAGGCACCACCTGGCTTTACACTAGGACCACTTATCTTTTGCCTAGAAAGGTTCAAAATAAGGTCTTATTAATGCCCTAATAATATACCTTCCTTTATATTATAAGGTTTATCAATCTCGTATCATGCATGCAAGCATTTTATTTAAAGTATATGTGTCACCTTTTTATTTGGAGAGAATAAATTGCAATATTTAAAATATACAACGAAGCATAAGTGCATATTGAACATCCATAAATCAAGTCATTTATTAGTTGTTATTTGACTTGAAAACTACCCGTAATTCCATAGGAATTGGCGGTAATTTCCTAACTCCCATCTTTAAGAGATCGATCTTTATTAAGGAAAACTTAAAACCATTTTATTATGAAAACACCAATTAATTAGGTAAAAGACCATTGATGTGAGTTAAGCTTTTAGCATGTAAAAAGAGTTATTAAATTAACTATTACAATCCAAAATAACTAAAAGAAATATAAGGTACAAAACTAAATAAACAAATAAAGAATAAGATGTTCTTTTTATTTATTTTTTTTATTCTCTCTTCTCTTTAGCTTCTCATTATTTTCTTTATTATTTTTTATTATTTTTCAATTAGATTGTATTTTAGGTAATTTCAATGTATATTTATTTTTATTCTGTTAGAATGTATTTTAGGTAATTTCCTTGTAATTTTCATTTCCTTTTTGGATTAGAATGTATTTTAGGTAATTGCCATGTAATTTAATTTTCATTCTAATTATTTCCCTATATTTTTTGTGAATATTATAATAGGTAAAAAATGATTTTTATGCGTTGCAAAAAATAGCCAAATTGTTTTATACCTAATTAATTAGTGTTTTCCTAATAAAAAAAGTTTTGAATTTTTCATAATAAAAGTCACAATAATAAAAATTGTTTTCTAAAAATTGCTATGCAAGAACAAAAGTTCTCAAAATAATCAATTACCCAATTCTTCATGTATTTCCTTTTCCTCTGTAAATATGTATGTTATTTCTTTATGCGATTGAATGTTTATTTTAATTTTGAAACTTGCTTGAGAAAAAGGATAAAATTATAATTTTAATAAGAAATTAACTCTGGTTTTCGCCTTACATGGTATTTTCCAACATTGGTTGGGTGGTGACACCTACCTTGTGGTGCCTAACTCGCTCTTTTTGGGCTAATCAAATAGGAATAGCTTAAGATTTCTCTAATTTCCTTCTTATCTTTTAGGACTTGAGAAGTGAGATTTAGGTTGAGTTTTTGGTTGTTTTAGTTTGATTAGCCTTAGAAAGGAACATATGCGAATGATGACAACTCTACAGGGGATGCTATAAGACCATGCTCCGAAAGTACCTTAAATTAATATGGAATTTTGTGTTTTGGATTTATAATATTAGCTTTTTTTTTTCAAAACTGCATTACATGCTAGAGCCTTAGAATAAGTTAGGCATCCCTTTTTACCCTGATGTCATTTTAAAGCATGAACTCATTTTCATTTAATTAGGGGAATTGTTAAAGGTGGCATTAAATCCAAGTCTCATACCTATAAGGTATATTAAATGGTGAATCAATCAGGCGTATGCTCATGATGATATATATCTATTATAAAGGGACCATGCTTGGATAACCATAACTTGCACAACCAACTGTGAGCCTATATAATGACTAATAACAACTTCTCTTAGGTTTCTTAGTTAATGCTACATTGTGTGTTATATGGGCCAATATATGTGAAATATGGCTTAGTCATCCCAAAATGCTATTGAACCCATTAAGCCTTTTTAATTGGAATGGGCTAAACCCTGCATTTTTAGTTTGATTAAACATACCCAACATATATGAGCCAAATATCTTATTTGCATTCTTCTAAAATATGAGATAAATAATGTTCAGCTATCCGTTGTCCATTATTCAATTCTATTAGGGACCTTGATATCCTGTAGGTAAATCCTCCTAGGAAAGAACACATTGACCTCATGTGTAAGAAGTGATAAGGGTGGAAGGCTTTTGCTTGTGTTTTTTGTTGTACACATTAACATGTATCCTCATACATTTTTACATTTCATTCATCACTTTTAACCCTCTATCTTGTAGACATCATAGATCCTTGAGCCCCTTGGATACGTGGGAAATAGAAGAATAACTTGATAGGAGATAATCCCTATCACACACTACCTAATAGATATGGCAAGACAAAGAGAAGGCAGTTTTTCTGCTCAGGACTTCGAAGCCAGAATGGATCAGAAATTTGAGGAATTCAAAAGAAGGATCATGTCCATGGTCACAAAGGCAATTTTTAGGGTTGTTCTTACTTCTACCTACTGAAGCAATTGTAGTTACACCTATTGAAAGAACAACCATTGCTTTTAGGGGAATTGACATAAAGAAAGAGGCTATAAGTTCAGGTGAAAAAGCCAAAAAAGCTAAGTACTTTAATCCAGAATTTTATTTCTATGAAGATTTTGATGATAAAGCTAGAAAGAAGGGTGTGCCTCAAAAAGTTGAAAATGTTGCTATGAAGAAACTAGAAGAAAAGATAATAACCAAACTTATCTTTATGGGTAAGGGATTAGACTCAGATGAACTCACTTTAGAATTTAAGGAGTTGCTTCCCTCCAAACTTAAGATGCCAGAGTTGCCTAAGTTTGATGAGACTACTAATTTAAGAGCACATGCCAAGCAGTATGCTATATTCATGCGTGGTATAAATCTTAGCATAAAACAAAAGATAGATTACCTTAGCCTTACACTACATGGAAGAGCCATTGACTGGTACCACAGGTTAGAACATTGAGGCTTTTATCAACCAATATGACTGCAACATGCATATAGAGGTTACCATAAATGACCTCAAACTACTTAAGCAAAAGCCTAATAAGACCTTCATAGAGTACCTAACAAGATGGAGATCTAGGGTTTTAGAGATAAGAAGACAGCCAGAGACATTAGATTAGATCCGTGTGTTTTTTAAAAATGCCAGCCCTTATCTAAAAGAAGGTTTGAAAGCTAAAGGGCTAAAAAATTAGGAATTACTGAAGGACATTACCATTGCTTTAAAAGAAGATTATGCTAAATAGAAAAAGAACTCAAGGGGGATCAATAATAGAGGCACATGGGGAGTTGGTTACAATGGGATCGATAAAACTATTGAAGTGTTCACCATGACAAGACATTACTTAAATTTGGGTAAACCATTGTCTTGATACGTAAAATGGTTCCAAAAAGAACAGAAACTTTAACCCTTTCATTCTAAACTTGCCAAAAACAAGGGCCACCCTTATCACAAATCAAACTTATACTATCAATATCATCAGCACATGGGTCATGACAAGGATAACTACCAAACTTTGAGGGATAAAATTTAGCATTTGATTGACTTAAGACAAATCCATAACCTAGTTAAGAGATAAAAAGGTTAGGGTGCCTATTTGAATGTTCCTTCACCCATCAACATAGTTAATTTAGGATTGCCAGAATGGTACGTGTTACAGGATTTGTATAAAAATGATTATCTAGTAGTAGAGAAAAAAGGCAAAATCAGGTTAAAGTTCAATTTGTGTGATAGATATATAGGCTTTTAATAGTTAGAGTGAGCTAGAGGAATAAGTCCAAGACTTATAGATTGACTCAAATCTTGAAGATCTTTCACCATAAGGACATCATCACAAATGCCTTTTGTATATAAAAGCAGGAGTTAACGACAAACACACAGCATGCATGATGGTTAATGATGGGTTGTCAATCAATGTGTGCCCACTTAAAGTAGTAGATGCATATGGGACAGAAGATTCAATGATCTCTAGGTCCAAGCTCACCATTATGGCCTATGACAACACTAAGAGGTAGATGTATAGGACTTTCAAAGTCAAGGACAAAATAGGGATAATTATAGATGATGTGGAGTTTATAGTGCTTAATATCCCTATAAATTTCTCCTTACTTTTAGGAAGGCCATGGTTTTATAAGTTAGGAGGGGTTTTGTTAACATGGTATCAAATGATAAAGATCCCCCATGATGGTGAGTTTGTGACAATGTATGCTATAAGGGAGGATCAAGTTTTAATGCTTGAAATAGTTAATCAACACTTCAATGGGTTCCATATAGTTGGGATTTTTCAGAAGAGGAAGAGTATGATCCCAAAGTGGTAAATATGCTTAAAAAAATAAACTATTTACTAGGTTCTAGTTTAGGACATGATTTAGATAGGTTAATCTCATCTATATAGCCTAAAAGACAAAAGGATCAAAGGGGGTTAGAGTACACATCATAAATTTTAGAACTAAAAAAATGAGAAAAGGTATCCTACCACTAGAAAAGAGTTTTGTTTAGGCTAAAAGAAATATCAGTTACTGTGGAGAGTCAGAGCTTGCTGTTATAAAAGGAAGGTCATACCTAGGTTCAAGATCTTTAGTGATGTCTTTGATTAGACTATAGGTGAAGTCAAGGCCACCTTAGATTTTTAGGATGAAAAGGTCATGATCAATCTAGTAGACCTAGAGATTGAATCTAAGGAGGAAATCCTAACCATTACTATGCTTCAAAACGAGGGGAAAAAAGATAGAAGAAGATGAGCCCTTATAAGACTTTTTTAAAATTTTATATGTACCTAAACCTTTGGATGACAATGTTCTTAATTCTTTTGTTAATAAGATGAATGATTTTGTTCATTTTTGTGATGTCTAATCTAATTACATCATGCATAATGATAATCATGACATGTTTGACATTAATTCAATCAATACTACCTCATTTATTCTCGGTACCAATGAAAACCCTAAAGAAATTTTAATTGCATCTGATATAACTCCTAAAGAGAGGATAAACTTTAAGAGAATATAAAAAAATATGAAAAAGTCTTTGCTTAAACCTATGATGATATGCCCGATATGTATAGGAAGATAGTTGAACATGCTATCTACACATACCCAGAAGTAAAAAAATTTAAATAAAAGTTGAGGAGAATGAGGCCAAAATAGGTAGAGAAAATAAAAGAGGAGGTACACAAACAAATCAAAGCCAAGTTTTTACAGGAAGTATAGTATCTAACCTAGTTAGCTAACGTGCTACCTATTACCTAGAAAGATGGTAGGGAGAATGTGTATAGATTACAGGGACTTGAATAAGGCTTGCCTAAAAGATGATTTTCTATTGCCACATATAGATATTTTGGTTGATGTTGCAGCAATGTGCAAAATGTATAGCTTCTTTGATGGATTTGCCGGTTACAATCAGATTCTAAACAAGATAGTAGATAAGATAAAAATTACCTTCATCACAAAATAAGGAACCTTCGATTATAGAGTCATGCCTTTTGTGTTGAAGAATGCTGGAGCTACTTATCAGAGGATAGCCATGAGGATTTTGGATAACCTAATTCGTAAGGAAGTGGAGGTTTATGTGGATGACATAATAATTAAGTCCACTACAAAAGAAAGGCATTTCGAAGCACTAAAAGAATTCTTTCAGTAGATTGATAAGTACAATCTATGTCTGAACCCAAAGAAGTGTGTCTTTGGAGTAACTTCAAGAAAGCTCTTAAGATATATAATAAGTCAGAGAGGGATTGAGGTGGACCCTAATAAAGTCAAAGCTATCAAAGAGATGCTAGTTCTAAAGAAAGAGAAAGAGATAAGGGGATTTTTAGGCAAAATACAATACATCAGGTAGTTTATAGCTAAGCTTACCACCATAAATGAAACCATTTTCAAGCTTCTTAGAAAGAACTAACCAATCAAGTGAAATGATGACTGTTAGAAAGCTTTTGACACTATTAGGTAATATTTGCTAAATCTATAAGTTGTGTAATTACCAAGTCATGGGAAGCTGCTAATTCTCTATATATCTATTGAAGGAAGCTTAGTTGGGGCTATGGTAACACAAAAGGATGAATTCGGGGTTAAGTTTATAAATTACTACCTAAGCAAAAAGTTTCTTCCTTATAAGGCCAAATATGTAGAAGTAGAAAAGATTTGTTTGGTAGTAGTATGGGCTTTAAAGAAATTAAGGCATTATTTCCAATCAGTATCAAAGCACAATCCTTTAAGATATCTTCAGACAACCCTATCTTTGGTAAGGAGAATGAGTAAGTGGCTTCTTCTATTCTAAGAGTTTGACATCTATTACATAACATAAAAGACCATAAAAAGGCGTGCAGTTGTAAAGTTCTTGGCCAGCCATCCACTAGAAGGTGAGTTATTAGAGTTCAAACTCCTAGATGAGAGTTTAACCCCAATCATAGTCTAAAGGTGGTAAATGTACTTTGATAGGGCAGTAAATAACAAAGGATCAAGAGTAAGGGTAATTTTGATAACCCTTAAATGAGAGAAACTATCATTAGCTAGAAAGTTAATGTATAAGGTTGCAAATAACATGGCAGAGTATGAAGCTTGCATATTCGGGCTCGAATCATTATTAGCTCTCGATGCAAAGATGGTTAGGGTATTTGGAGACTCATCCTTAGTAATGTATTAGACCAATGAGGAATGGACCATTTGAGAAGAGAAATTGATACTTTATGCAAAGTACTTGAGATTCATCAGTAGACAGTTCAAGATATGTACCATTCACCAAGTTTCTAGAGATGAGAATTAACTAGTAGATATATTAGCCACTTTGGTTTCTATATGGAACAATCTAAAAGGAATAGTCATGAAACCAGTACTTATTTTTAGTTCAAAAAGGCCTTGCTATGAGATAGAACAGATAATGGAAATAGAATGAGAAGAAGCTAAAGCATGATTTTATGATATCCAAAACTATCTAGAAAATGGAGAATTCCCTTAAGAAGCAACAGGCCTAGACAAAAGGGTATTGAGAAAGCTATCAGCTCAGTTCATTAGTATAAATGGGATTTTATACAATAGGCAATTAGACAGTCTTTAACTCTATTATTTGGAAGAAAAAAAGTAAAGAAGGTTATGAAAGAGATACATAGAGGATCTTATGGCACACACATGAATGGTTTAGAGTTGGCCAAAAAGATCATGCGCCAAAGGTTCTTTTGGCTTACTATAGATAATAATTGTTCGAATTATTTGAAGTATGTATAGAAGTGTCATAAGTGTCAATAATATGAGGACTTAAGACATGTGCCAGTATCATAACTGCATAGTTTATCATCTCCTTAGCCATTTGCTACTTAAGGAATAGACATAATTGGAGAGATAGATCCAATAGCCTCAAATGGGCATCATTTCATTGTAGTAGCTATCGATCGTTTCTCAAAGTGGATCAAAGTGGAATCTTTTAATAAATTAGAGGCAAAAGAGATGGCTAAGTTTATAGAGAAGAATCTAATTTACAGGTATAGGGTCCTACACTATATAGTTTTAGACAACGGTGTCTAATTTTAGGTTGAGACAAATGCACTATTATAGAACTATAAGATACGACACCATAAATTCTCTCCTTGTAGACTACAGGCTAATGGGGTGTTTGAAGCAGCAAATAAGAATGTAAAAAAGATCCTAACTAAGACAATTGTAACTTACAGAGATTGGGTTGATAGACTTCCATTTGCTTTTATGGAATATAAGACTACTATTCGAACCTCAACAAATGCTACTTTACTCCTAGTAAAGATTAAACTCCAGTCATTGAGAGTGATTATATAAGTAGAAATTCTTGAAGCATCCTGGGTTAAGCAAATATTCCAACAACTAAACTTGTTAGATGAGAAGCGATTAAAGTCCAACTACCACAATCAAGTTTATCAGAAAAGGATGGTAGGATCTTTCGGCAAAAGGGTAAAAAATTACAATTTAAAGAAAGAGGGACTAGTTCTTAAGCAAATAAGGTTAGGTCTCATTAATTTGAGGGGAAAATTCAAACCAAATTAGGAAAGATCATTCATCTTTAAGCAATTATTGCAAAGGGGCATTGTAATCTTTATAGATTGTGATGGAAATGAGTTCAAGGAGCTTATAAATATGGATAAATTAAAATAGTTCAATGGCTAAAGACAATTAAAAGAGAAAAATAAGATAAAAATAGCCCTACATGTTAAAAACAAAAAATGGCGACCTTGCTAAAAGTGGGTGCCCCGATACTCAACTCTACTCAACTTATCCAACTCTTCACCCTTGAAGTACTCAGCCCCATTCTTCAGTAACTATTCCATGTATATCTTTTGGAAAGCCTGCTGCTCTTGAGTTACTATATGTGGAGTTGTGTTTACAGTAGCAATTGTAGTAATAGTAGCTATAGCAACCGTCGTTACCTGCCGAATGGACTCCAACATAGTCTCTAGCTAAGCCAGTTGATTCTGCTATCTAAGTTCAGCATGTCCCATGTCACTAGAGGTCACATGCTCTGGCTGTGCCCCTTTTTGTGCAACAGTCGTAGGAGCATGGCTCTTTACTTCTTCCTTTTCACTTTGAATCGTACTATGGCTCATCTTTGTATCCTATAGGTAAGAGAAATAGATTATAAGCCCACATGTAAAGTGTTATGGTGTAAATATATGACAGTGCTCTTGTGTAACCTAT
>CANXYI010984673.1:0-10293 GCA_948208565.1 Hura crepitans
GACATGATCGATCTTTGAATTATTTAAGATTTAGGGTTTGTTGATCAATTTTTACCTAAATCTCTAACAATTAAAACCGTTCTAGTCTTCTAGATTCGCTTTTAACTACTCGAATAATACTCGAACCCATTTAACATATAAAATATTAATTAAATTTATAATATATTGAATAAAATATTTTTAAAATAAACAATAATTATAATTAATTATATTATTTATATTCAACTATAAAATATTTTGATAAAATAATATAAAATTTATACAGTATTTAAAAAAATATATTTTTATAAATTAAATATTAAATTTATATAAATGGATTTTGGTAGGTGTTATCCAATACCCAAATCCAATCTGAACAACATAAATAATACAATTAATACACAAAGTCGTTTACAACTAACCAAATATGTTCCATTAAAGTCAAAACATGTCAGCTACCCAAAAATACTCAACCCATCATACTTTAACACAATAATAATTAGAACACAAAAAGAGACGTGATTCTTAATGTATATAATTTCATGCATAAAATTGAAAAATTCATTAAAAATAAATTAATAATCAAAATAGTCTAAAATTTACAATGTCAAATAAAGCTATAAACAAGCCACATAAGCATAAAATATTTCATGAATTTTTAATCAATTAAATAATTAATATAAATTTTCTTATAAAATTTCTTAGATAAATCATATCGAATTCAACATATTAAAAAAAAAAATCTATGGTGCATAAATTAAAATCAATTATTAATCACAACATTACTACTTTTTTCAACAAAAATTTATATATACGTTGAATTTAATATTATTTATATAATAAACTTACAAGAAAGCTTATATTAATTAATTCGATAGTTAATGCACGAAATATTTTTTATTTATATTGCTTATACTTTTTGCTAGCTTAGTAAAATTTCATATTATTTTAATAATTAGATTATTTTTTATTAATTTTTAAATTCTATGCATGGATCCTTATATAGTATGCATTATGTTTCCTTTGAACTTTAAAAGATTATTGTATTAGTGCATTGATGATTTTTTGTTACTTTGAAACTTTTCAAAATGTTTGGATTTCTAGATCATCTATTCTTTTATTTTTAATATTAAATAAGTTTAAAATAATATTAATTATTTATAATATCCATAAATTTTTTTTAAAAATTTGTACATATTTTATACATATTTAAGCATTTATATTATTTTATTTTTTAATGCTAAAATATAATTGTTGAATAATATGACATTTTAATTTATTTTATTGTAATAAAATAAATAAATAGGAGAGAAGAGAAGATGATACAACACATCAAGAAAAGAGAAAAAAGAGAACAAAGTCACATATAGAGTAGTTAATTGGATATAAGATGAGTCATACCGCCACATTAACATTGAGGAGAAAGGAAAAGTGATCCCACTATCATATCTTACGTGAATTTCAGATGCTCTATTATTTCTTTTAAAATTAATTAGTGTCGAAGTTACTATTAACTTTATATAATATCACAAGCGCACACAATATTTGATGATGATTTAACTTCTTACTTGAATTTCGTCACGGGACAATTGTTATCACATCTTAACTAATAATCTTTATCTTAGCAATTACTCTGATGGGAATCAAATCCATGACCTCGACCCTGATACTAGTTATGGATCTCGAGCGCTCTATCATTTCTTTAAAAATAAATTAGTATTAGAGAAG
This sequence comes from Hura crepitans, assembly GCA_948208565.1. Taxonomy (NCBI): domain Eukaryota; kingdom Viridiplantae; phylum Streptophyta; class Magnoliopsida; order Malpighiales; family Euphorbiaceae; genus Hura; species Hura crepitans. Next base: position 1,708 of record CANXYI010984673.1, read on the forward strand.
ATGCTATCATTAACTTTAAACCGTATCACAAATGTTCACGGTATTCGATTGTAACTTGACCCTTCACTTAGGCCTCCACCACGGGACAATTGCTGCCACACATTGGCCAACAATGCCCATTGTTGTAAACATCAGACTTGACCAATCGGTTCGATCAGAAAAACTAGGAATCGATCACTAGTCCAATTAGTTATACTCTATAAAACATGTTTGTGCATTAACCAGTTTAAAACTGCTAAACTGTCTGGTCAAACCATGGATCAGTTGACCCTAACCATTTTGACAAGTTTTGTTATTTTTGTATTTTGCTCTCTAAAATTATGGAAACAGTATTTTTTACTATTTATCCTTAGAGTTTTTTTTTTTAATTTTCTACAACCTTTTTCAATTCTATACCAAATATAATTTCTCTCTCCCAAATAAAATTAAACCTACATCAAACTCTATAATTCTTGATTTGCAACTTTTCAACAACAGTTTCGCAGTGATTTTCTTCTTCAATTTGCAAGTAAATCATTTTTTTCAAAACTTATAATTTTTTTGAGTTTATTTATTTGTGAGTTATAATATTGGTAAGTGTGCAATTTAAATAGGGTCTATTATTATATTGAAATGATAATCAAGAGAAATTGTAAGAAAAAAAAAGAGAATGAGGTGCTAGTTTTTTTTTTTTTTAACACAATAGACATTTAAGTATTTATGTAGTTACTTCTCAAATTTTGATTAAAAATTATGGTGACTATTTTTAATTAAGGAGAGTTAAAAAAAAACTGAGCGTTTGGTTCATAATTTGATGCTTTAGTTTCTTATCAAAATAAATTAATTTAATGGAGCATGAATATTTACTATTTTAATTAAAACAAACTGTTAAGAAGCTTTAGTTAAGGTGTTAAATTTACTTGGGATAGTATTTATTATTTTAATTAAAATAAATTATAATAATTTAATAATTTCTTCTTTTATTCACGGGTAGGAAATCGATATTTATTACTTAAACTTACTTTGATTTTCTTATTTATTAAATTATAGGATGCAGTCATAGGAATTGAATATATGCTTTTTTCTATGTAAATCATAATTCAAACGTTATTTTGAATTGTTTTTTTTTTCAATATAATTATTATATTATGAAATATAAGATTGGTATTTTAAACATTTAATTGTGGTACTTATAATATGGGATAATTTCAATATTATATATTAATTATTTTTAAATTTTCAATTAAATACCTGTTAGACTTCTAATCCATGGCCCTCGTGATCACGTCAGAAAAAACAGTTTTAATCCAATTAATAGTCTATTTGACTTAAAGGCATAATTGCTCTTATTTGCAATATAAAAAGTACAATTATTTTAATTTGTAAATATATCAATTGCACTTGATGAAACATGAGAAGCAAAATTGTACTTTTTATTAAATTTTAGAGACAAATTTTTAGTTTTAGCCAAAATAAAGTTTTTAAAATAATAATTAATTGAATAAAAATCAGCTATTAATAATTCTTTAAAAAAATTATAAAACACTTCTAATAAGATAAGTTCGAATAATTTATAAATAGATTTGTGTATTAATTTTATTATTTATATTAAATTTGAATTAAGTTTGAGTTTAGATCACAAAATATTCGTCATTCAAACCTGTTTATAAAATTAATTATTGATTAATTAAAAAAATATTTATATTTGTATATGGTATATAAATTTTAATTTTTAATTTGTTATGTTTTATTAAATTAAAATGTATATTCATAAATTATATGATATACTGAATTAAATTTTTTATTAATTTTAAATATATTTATTAAATATGTTAACAATTCATGATTTTTTTTTATGTTAATCGAATTTGGATACTATTTTGGTAATGATAACCGAATTTGAAACGAGTATTAATAATATAAAGATAATTTTAATCAAATTTAAAATATATTTAAATATTATAAATTTAATTAAATTTATTTTTTTGGATACTCGTGGATATTCGTACTTTCAACTTTCTTAAAAACTATAAAATAAACACCCTTAACATGCTAAAAGATTACAATAACGTTAGGACTTAAACATGCTTTAAAATATTTATAATTTATTTTTGTCTATTTTTTATTTTGTTTAGAAGATTAATTAAAAAAAATGGAAGATTTCTAATTTATATTCTAAAAATTTCTTTCATTATGATTAAAATTTTTATATAATTTATTTTATGTGGTGAGGTCAATATTTTCTGTTACAAATTTTCGACGGGATCATTTAATAGGATAGCTTTGTTATTTCAAAATTAAAAAAAATGAAGGATTAAGATAAAATAACCTAAAATTTTGGTACTAATTTGCATTAAATATTTAAAAAAAAAATCGATTTAAAAATTAAGAGGAATTCAACAGTTAAAAATTTAATTATTTTTTCATTAATGAAAGAATCGATTCTTTCTTATTAAAAAATAAATTTAGTCATTTTGCATTTTTTTTTAGCTTCTTCCAATAATAATTAATTACTAGTCCCCAAAACGACAGATTTTAAGTGCGTTTTGGAATGCGGGAAGTCGGAAACATTTGTCTCCCTCCCCAAAGCTCCCTCCAAAATAAAATATACAGCAGTAGCACACACTGCTCGCGGGTCAGCCTCCGTCGTCGACCAATTTCCACACCTGCATGGCATCGACCTCCGCTTCTTGTGGCTCGGGAGCAACTCTCTCCGAGGAAAACCGCTTTCTCCCGATTCAGTTTAAAACTGAAAGAATAAAGACTCTTGTTCTGTTACCAACTTATCTCTGAATCCTTATACGCGGATAATTATGTTTACAATTCGAGATTTCAGGCTTGAAAATAACAGTTAGTTCTTTTGTTCTGTTAATGCTAATCAATCCTTCAAAATACGAAATCTTGGGTCGGAATGTTTTATTAACTGTCAAATGCAGAAGGAAGAATCTTGCTTTCACAAGAAACTGTAACTTTTCTTTTTAATAGCAATGCTGCACACCTTTGATTTTGTATTAAGAGTACAATTCACATAGAATATCTTCACTCGGAGATTGTTGATTTCCTGCAAGTAGCTTTGATAAAAATTAGCAAAATCGGTGAAAAGGGAATGGAGTCTTCGTAAACACGGAGTACAGGATGAATCATTATCTTGTTTCAGGTTGAAGAATCCCATAACCACATCAAACTCTTGAATAAACACCATTACTAGTAAAAGGTAGGATTTTGCTTCCTGGACCTCCTTGCCATAATTATATACTGCCTTCTTTTGTTCCTTCGAAGAACTTCTAGTTGACATTTGGAAGTACTTTGTTTCTTTCGAAAGAGAAACTATTTGTTTATATTTTACTTGCAAAGAAGATGATTGCTTTAGGATGCTTGCAAACTATCTTCCCATTTTTTCACGTATTAACTACCTGTAGCTTCTCAGATTAGCGTTAACACTAGCTCTTGAAATAAAGGCAAATGCTTTCAAAAACTATAGTTGTTAGTATTTAATTTCTAACCCGTGAAATGCAAACCAAATAACATGACTGTTTGATATATGTTTCATCTTGCATCTTTCTGAGCTTTCTTAGTTGCATTTGGAGCAGCTCTCTTGCTTTCAAGAGCTAAGATTGATGTTGGTATTTGGCTTTTAATGCCAACACGAAAGCTTTTAATCTTGTATCCTTCTGGATGTTAAATTTGATTCAATAATGTTCTTCTATTGGCAATATATTTAATCTTACCAAGGATGAACTCTTAATTAATTCCTTGTCTCAGGAAATCTGGAAGACTTTAAATATGATGATGGACATCACAGATGATTTGGAGAAGGATGATGAATCTGGAAAGGTGCTTTAAATGTTTTTATTTGGAAATATTTTCTGGTGGAAAATCTTTTTTTTTTTTTTTTAATGCAGCAGTTGATTTGAATAAGTACATCTGTTTCAGGTTATTTTTCACTTAAAAGAGTAAAATTAATGATGCATTATTTAAGAAAATTAATTCCATGAGTGATCTTAATTTTTTTTATTCTAGGTGTTTTCCCTAACCATTCAACTACTGATGTCCACTTGGAGACTTACCCTTCTGATTTAATCCCTATCGCCCAAAATAACATGGGATAATGATTCTTTAACTTGTCCCTTGTCGTTTAAGTTTCTTAACAACTAGATGGTTCAGTACTCATTACCTTTAGCAGTGTCTCTAGGTCTATATCTTAGGATTAGTCTGTCATGGCTTGTGCATACAACTAACATCTGATTTTCTTTCTTGCTTTTGGGCCTCTTTTTCTTATAAATAAAATGGCTAAAGATTTTCTTTATCCTCAAAGATTTGCATTGATAATCTGACCAAATTGTTTTTAGACATTTTAGACATATATTTACTTTCACTTAAAATTTGCGTTTGAAGATGAAGGAAATTTTACTTCTGCCATCTTCACTGCATTGAAATCATGATTGTTCCAGGTAAAGGAGCTTGAAAATGTTGTTACTGATGTGCTCATGATCATTTATTGATAACACCCTTTTAGGTTATATTTTTTCTAAACACAGCTAACTGATTTCAAAAAGTTGCTTGAGCTTGAGTTTCAGAAGTTCAAGTCAAGTTACTCTGCTTCTGAGAGTCTCCAGCTATTACGTCAATATAAAAAAGCTGTCTGGCTATGTTCTTGCGATTATAGGAATATTTAGAGACATTTTAGGTAATTTATTTAGTGATATTAAGATTCCTAAATTATTGGTTTAGTTCCTATAGATTTATTTCTTTTCCGATTAGATAGGAGTTCATAACTTCAAAGAATTTCTATTTTATTAAGATTTCTACAGTTGTATTCTCTATGTAAAGAGACGAAAATCAATCAACGAGCAAGTCAGAATTTTCAGAAAAACACAGAAGACATGCAACTTTCTTTAACGAGTTTCAAAGTTCTTGCTTCTGAGCTCAAAGGTATAAGTTTCCTTTGACGAGATTGATTATTGCTCAATATTCCGATCTGCAGGACCACAACATATGTTGTCCAGTTATTTTGAGGAAATTCTAGGATGCTTGGAGTATACGTATTGGTTGCTTGGTTTTATTCCTAGTTAATTGTTATTATTAATCTTATTTTGTATTTGTTAAGTAGATACGGAAGCCTCTTTTTAGCACCATGACTATTCCACATGTGTACATAGTTTTTTTAGGATGTAGTTTTGGAAGTGAAAGTACAAAATTTATATAGCAATTAGTAACAATAGTGCACAAGTACCAAAAGGGGAAGCTGGGATCATAAGGGAGAATAATGTGTAAATATCTTCATCCTTAGAAAGTTGAAAGCTTGCATTGTTGCTCTTGATTGATGTTAAGAAAAACCAAGCTGTTTGTTATTTTTTTATTTATTCAATTTACGAGACCTTGAATTTTGTCAGTGAACTATGGACTCAAAAGAGTATTTGCAAAGACCCATTAGTTGAAACACTGCTAACTGGGGTTTTCTTTTCTGACACTCGACCAAAATAAACAAATCAAGGATAAAACAACTCATGTTAATGTGATATTTTAGGGTGTGATAAAAACTTGGGAAGAATATTTTTGTATGACAAGTGGGACTGTAGGAACAATTGCTGCCATGGCTTGATGAGATTGGTGGCTAAATCATGTAGTATGCTTTTGACAGAATATTTGGAGCAACCAAATAATGGATGGCTTTGATTGCTCTGCATTTAAGTTTCCTGGTTTTTACTGCATAATTACGATGTTTTCAGTTGTTCTTGATACCTGATTATATATGGGTCCATTTGTATTCTCTCATTCTCACTCACATACATGCACAATGCACGTGGACATACACTCAGCCTATCTGTAGTTTATTTCATTATTGTGGACATTCATTCATAGTTTTGTTTTTCACTCCTCCCCCATGATGTTCATCATGAAGGGCAACCAATGCCAGGTGAAGAGCAGGACATTGTAACGACAGGTACCCAATCCAACCTTTTAAATATCGTTTGCCCAATGAGTGGAAAGCCTGTCATAAACTAGAGAAGCCACTTTGCAGGTACTGTTTCTTTCTGAAATTTATATCTTGTTCTTTTATTACTGTTCTATTGTTGCTTTATTTTGCTGGATAACTGCTTAAGCTTTTGCTTGAATTTGAGCCAAAAGAAAGACTATTGGGTGGCATTACTTACATGAAATTACTAAATGTAAGCCTTTTCAAGACTTTAACTTTACACGTTCCTCTTTTTTGCTAGTCATGTCCAAATGGGGAAAGCAGTTTTGGTTTTGACAGTTTCACTGTTTCTTGAGTGAAGAAGATGAATGTAACTGAATCTGCTTGTTTGAGGGAAGATGAACGGGAAATTTGTTAAGAAAATGGACTCATGTTTAACTCACCTCAAAAGTTAGTTCAAAGGAAGAAGACTGCACATACCATTATAAAGAGTATAATCATCTCATAATTAACTAATGTTGGATATTCAATACACCCTCCTCACGCCCAGAGCCGAACATAACGGGAAGCCTGGAGCGTGAGTATATGCAGACACCAGTAGCTGGCCCCAACATTGCAACCGGTGACTTTGATACCATATTGAATTTAGAACCTTTAATCTTGTGAAGAAAAATTCGTGTATATTTCTAAAAGAGAACTGATTACAAAGCATTTATATATAATTGTTTCTTCTGGAATTCTCTACAGGAATCTATAACTAACTACTAACAAAATTACAGATTCCAAGAACACTAACAACTTCCTAACTAACAATCAGTTATTTGCATAAATACTCGAGCTACATGATATTCATGTGAGCATCAGTAGTATTAGGAGAGATTCTGCTGTGTATGCGAGAAGCATTCTCTTGCTGTTGCTGTTGACGTGGAGAATGTAGTTGCTGATGAGTGGTAATAAAATTGCTACGGTCTTATAGCCCTCTTCTTCCTCCCCATTCATTTGGAAGAGGAAAGGTTGCACTTAGAAATATGCCTTAGAGCAGAGAGTGTCTAATGGATAGCCAGACATCTCTCTGAACAGAATGCTCTCAGCTAGATAAAGAGAATCTTTATTCTTAGAAATTTACGTTTTATCTGCCTATCTCACTAAATTATTTCTTTTTAATTTTTGTTGCAGAAATATCTTTACTTCCCAATCTATATAACATGTGACTGAGTTCAATTTACTTTGGAGAAGACTATATGAAAGTAGATTGCTCTTTTTGATAGATAAATAGAGAAAAAAAAAGTGAAAAAAGAAAGTAGATTACCGGTGGTTTGATTCATGGAGCTTATTGTCCAAACGCAGGGTTGTGTCTCAATTTTCTGTAACTTGCCGCTACAATGTTGCTTTACTGATGAAATAGCTGAATTGTTTAATAAGAAATGAGATCAGATATCCATGTTTAACTGAAATTTCTGGTGCAGAGTCTCAGGGTTCTTAAAACTTGCTACATGCTAAATTGGTATATGTGGCTCATGCTCTCAGCTCTAGTGTTTTGATTTTGCAACTACGAATAATTTTGGTGAATTTTATTGATTCGTTCTCAAAGACATAACTTTATCTGGCTTGCCATTTGGAAAATGCTGAAAAAATGGCACGTGTCCTTGTATCAGATGTTTAGACTGTGACCGTTAAAAAGCTTCAGCTATCTCATGCAGCAGAGGCAGCAGCTAACTATCGATTATGTCTTTCCTTAAGCTCACTCCTTTTAGAATTCCCTTGATACGCAGCGGCACTTCAATCCCAATCTTTCACACCTCTCAGGGACTTGCTTATCGTACAGTCTCCGCATTAAACAATTTCACTCCTAACTCTACTCAATCCCAACTTGATTCCTCACCTTCAATTCCTTCTTCTTCAACGCACCCTAGTTGCGAAAATACTTCTTATCGCTGGAGGCCCATGTGCTTGTATCATACTCAAGGAAAATGCACTATGGTAAGCTTTTAAGTGCCCAAAATTCTTGTTTCTGCTGTTTTTCTATTATGAATAAGAGTTTTTGCATTGCATACCAAATGTTTGATTAATTGTCTCTTCCTTTCCATTGCGTAATCTTCGTTGCCTCCTTATTGTTGTATCCATGTGTCTATCTGCGTTATGCACGTGCATGCTTGTATAGGTGGGCTAGTTTTATTTTATGTGCTCATGCTGCCGCAAATGAATAATTTTCGAGTGAAATGTTAATGGCTGTAAATTTTATTCAATTGCTTTGCAGTTTCATCATTTTTTTTTCACAATTGAGGATTAAAAAGATTGTAACTTGTTGCTTTGGTTCGGGTATTTAGATCGTCAAACCATGTTTTCGAAGAAAGTTACTGAATGTTTTATTGTTTTAGCGGCGAATCAGAAATTTTTGTTCTCAAGAAGTCTGCATTATTTTCTTTGTGTTATATGTTCTCTCAACCTGAGATGATTTTTTGTTTCAATATTTAAAATTAGTGGGACTTCTTAGTTTTTGGGTCCAAAATCTTTATATTGGTTATCTTTTTAAGGGCACTGAGTTGTTTTCCTAAGCATCTGTTAAAATTAGATTAATATTTAAAAATACAAGTTCTTAAGTTGTTTTCTTAATAAATATTATTTTTCGGTTCAGATGGATGATCCTGCCCACCTAGAGAGGTTTAACCACGATTGCTCTAGAGACCTGC
>CANXYI010984816.1:0-10536 GCA_948208565.1 Hura crepitans
AATGTTACCTACTGTATATCCCCATAATAGTAGTAACTACACCTCTGTGCACCTATAGCTACCTATTATACTACAACTATAGGGATTGCCTGTTGTTCACTTATATTCGTCCCTATCTCAACCACAATACCCCAGATAATATCTGTATAATTTACTATCATTATCTCATATTAAGTTTTAGTTTCTCTATTTCTCTTTTCCCTTTTTTCCTCTATAATAATCTAAAAAAACACCTCTTACTATCCCTACTAGTAGTTCTATTTTTCCCTTTTAATGACTGATTCACTTAAGTAAAATAAAGTAAGAAGAAGGGTTGTAACTTGACTTCCCTGCTGACACCATCGTCTGCTAGGGCAATCCATCACTATAGAATTTTTTACTAGCATTCTGTATTAAGTGCCCTAGGTCCCTACCATTGCTTGCTACTATAGTAAGTCTATCTCCTTAAAATCATGCTACCCTCTGCAACCAATACCCAACACTTTGGGCAAATGTAGTAGCTTAATGTACCCATAGCAATATTATCCTCTATCACTAATTTCTACTAGCTCCCTCATGATTTCCTCTCTAACCCCCTAGTTAGGATTGTTATGCTCGACTATTTTGCTCAATTTCATAATTCTTGATCCCCTATTTTTTTTCATAAACTTATGCCTATTGTTTCTTTTTGTTTGACTTAAATTTTTGCTACCACTCAAAGCTTCTAGTGGAATCGGCTTCTTAAGTCAATTGTTCTTTTTGTTTGGACAAAGCCATTACTAAAGCCTTTAAGGGGAAATAACCAACATCCCACTATACATACATACACACACATACACACACATAGATATATATATATATATATATATATATGTATATGTATGTATATATGTATGTATGTATATACCTATATGACAAAATAATTTGATGAAATTCCTAATTTCCCTAATACAAATCTCCTTAAATTAAATTAAATTAAATTAATTCCTCATTACCTAATTATCCATTAGCCACCACTAATTGAACTCACTAGTTGATTTATCAAGGACATAAAGTTGACGGGTAGAACAAAGTGTTAGAAAGTCTAGTGGTTTGGCTTAACCTTCACATATACAGTTACAATGCAATTCAACTTTTCGCCATACTTTATCTCATTTATGCTTAAATATGAATTTGTGTAAGCTCAATGCTTAATCCAGTATGTCTAACTAAGCCTCAGACATGTTGATTCTAATATTTATGCTTTTATTCCAAAAATACCCTTTTCATTTACACTGGCATTTCACCTTGGCCAAAGCTTCTTAGATTAAAGGCATATTAGAATAGTGAGATGAACTCCCTATTAAAATTCAAGATGGTGAATCCTTTAGTGATTACTCAACTAACTTCAAGTATATTGACCTATACCTAATCACCTAGCTATGCATACATTATGGCGATGTAAGAGTACTGGAGTGAAAGTATAGTTGTAACACTTTACTCATATGTCACATTTAGGTAACCTATAGGAGTGTTATTACATGATCTTATACTTGATTTGCTAGGTTAAGAATAACATGACTAGCCAAATCATAGGACTAGTTAAGTATAGCTATGAATTCCACCATAATAAATGCATTTATGTAACAATAACAGATGGCTTAAGCAAAAAATTTTACAATGTAATGGTTGTCAAGAGGGTAACAAAAAATTTTGACCTATAGAAAAGCACTTCAACATCATTTAACAATCCTCTAACAATAAAGTAATGACTACAACAACATCAAGCATATAACACATATCTCATAACATGTCAGTGAGTCCATCACCCTTTGTAATGACTCAAGAACACAACTAAACACTCTTCTAAGAAAGGAAGAGTTATATAGGGCTTTCTTGACCAAAAACATAACCACCTGCTACCAATTACATATATATGTACATCGATAAAAGAACTTATGTATTTATGTGTGAAACCCTCAACAATCCTCATAATAACTACTTCACTACTTGATATGTCACACATATATGATTATATAATAAGAGATAATCTACTATGTTACATATATATTATACACACTATTCCTTTTTATGTACTAAGGTATTTTAAAAGTTAATAGCTTTGTATAATGTCAAGGCATGCTAGGATTTTGGGCAAGGCTATTTTGAGAAAAATGTCCATTCTCAACATTTACCCATAATATACCCATTGAATAGAAAGAAAACTTTGTTAATATTCTATCTTGAAAAGATTGGCATGATTATCCTCCTAAAATATCTTAGTATTGTTTAAACAAATCCTTCGACACACTTTGAAACCATGATTCATATATACTTAAAAATCATGCACATTCCTTTCTACTAGTCTTAGAGCTTTGTTGCTATTGGTTCAATTTCTATCTATTGTCATATTTTGTATAGCACACTTACAGTAATTACATATAAAGTACATACATCTATGAGAAAATTCTAGTCCTACTTAATATCATGCATTATCCTCGTACGAATGCCATATATATATATTTTTTTATTGTTGAATGTCAACTAATACTTCACACTAAAAGAGCTTCATACACTTATTTATAATTTAATATTATATAAATATACCTATATCATCCCATGATTCATGCATTTAATAACTAGAATTTTTAATAACTTATGTTTATTCCATGCCACAACATATTTCATAATTCATTATATTTTTATGTCATACTGTGACTCATAAATCTTTTAACTATATGTTAATGACTTATGCATACTCCAGGTCATATCATGTTTTGTGTTTCTGAGTTAAATCTTGATTCTATCTAATAAAAAATATTTTTCTTCAAATTTAATAGAATTAACAGAAATAGAGCCTTGGTTAACCCACTTGTAGAACAAGCCTGAGGAATAGTAAATAAGCTAAAAATTGTAAGCAAAAAATGGTGACAAGGTTGGGCTCACCCAATCCTTTGCCACCTTTAAATTGTAACATGTAAAGTATCTATAAATTGATAGTATTTGTGACCTCAACCACTATTAACTATAACTTACTTATATGGCATGTAATGCTCGTGTTTCGAGGCTCTATGAATAATGCCACAATGTCCAAGAAGTGCACCTGGGATGCTAGGTCACATGCACATATGCCGAGGTAATGACATGAGTCATAAAACTTTAAGGAGCCTTAATTTGATGAAAATAGCAAAATTTAAAAATTTAGCTGAGCCAACAATTCATTTTGGACTGAAAGCTACCCCTCAGTGCAATAAAAAATTTTTAAGCCGGGATTAACATGGGATGTGCCTGGACGGACCCAAAAATAGTGGACCCTAAAGCTAAAAAATTGCATTGAGTCTAATAGTGAAAGAATTTTTAGAATCGGAGGTTATTTGTAAATTCTCATAATTTTCGAGGTTGGCACACAAATTAAAGCAATCTAAAAATTGCCCTATTGATGGAATTTGGCCACAAAAATTTACGATAGGTAGAGGGGATTAAAATATGAATGTTATTACAAATAGTGTAATTTTTGGAGGTCCAAGTGAAATTTGGTGAATTTTCAAAGATTCCCAAAAAATTAAGTCTTTTCAAGATAGGTCAAATGGCTGTGGACCCCACCCATGCACTTGCCTACTAGCCTAGGGCCTTAAAAAGTGTCCATAGGTGGTGACAAGTGGATTTTTCCACTCAAACAAAAGAGGTTTTTTTCCTTTCTTCTACCTAGATTGCCAACACTAGCTCTCCATTTGACTGGATAACTTTTTCAATTGCTCGCCAAAAATGGTGATTTTAGTCTCTAAATTTAAGCTTTCCTGTTAAAAACCACAAGAAAAGGAATAAGCAAAAAGGATTTCTTAATCTAGAGATAAAATCCATCAAAGATTTCTAGTCAGGATCAGTCTAGTAGGGGTACCAAAGGCGAGTTCCTTTCTTTGGCTTTAAGTTTTCCTAGGTTTTTATGGTTAGAAATGACTCCATGGGGAGCCTAACATCTATGTTGATGTATGTGCTTTGTGTTTAAGGTGAATTTGGACATGGAAGGACTTAAAGAAGGGAGGAGAAAGTCATTGTAGGGGCTAAAATTAGAGTTGGCAGCCTAGGCATAGTGGAGGTGGCACCTTCAAAGTTAAAATGTAAGTGAATTTAAGTTATTTTCATCATTCCATTAGCTTTTTGAAAGGCTATAAATGTTGGTCTAGGATAGGTTAGTGATGGGATAAATGAATGGGAACTAAAAATTGAAGGATAGATTTATATATAATGATGAATTGTATATGTAATGTTTGAAGAAATAGTGTTGGTGCCTAATTTTACTTGCTGTCTAAAATTTCTTTGAGTACCTAGGGTGGTCATGAAAGGCTTAGGATGAGGTTTAAGGTCTAATTGGCATGTTAAAGAAAGAATGAAAGTGTTAAGGACTTAGAAATGTAGTAAGAAGCATGTTTTGGTTAAGTACCTGAGAGTTTTGATAGGTTCTTATGGTGTTTGCATGGTGGATGCATAGGAAAATTTGGGTTTGTATTGCCTTGAATAATTGGTATATACAAATGCACATATGTATATGTTAAGGAAATGATTTTGAATTTGAAATGGTTGGTCAATGGAAAGAAAAAGTGTGACTTGGTTTACATGCCTTAAAACTTAAAAGTTTTACACTATGGAATGTGAATTAGTTTTGGTTGTGTAACTTAAATTATAACGTGATTTGTGTGAAATCTTGTGATCTTAAAATCATTATATGTAAGTAATCTAAGGTTGACATGAATTATGAATGTTTATAATGATTATGAATGAATAAGAGTATATACATTGACCTTGACTTATATTTTGAGAATGAGTTAGAAAAAGGCATAAATTGTAATGTGAAATAAGGCATGTAAACTAGTTTGATCCTATGGCGAAGGATAAGCACTATAAAGGCATGATGAATAAACTTGAAAGGATCTTAAATTAGACAATGAGCTATTGCATAATTGGACTTATGTAACTATTAATTATGTGCTTAGAAATGAATGAATAACAATGAACCAAAACTTGTGGCTAAGGCCTAGATTATAGACTTAAAAAGTAGCTTGAAAAATGCTATATGATTGCATTATTTCTTTGAGCCCTTGGGGCTAGGTTTGAGACCCTTACATGAATGGCATTACTGCCTATATTTTGGTCATGGAATTGGCCCAATTGTGATTGGCTTTATGCCTAAAATGTATTTAAAAAGACATTGAAAACTGAATTACATTTGGACTTAAAATAATCCTAAAATTTGACTTCAAAAGTGGTCAAAATGACCTGTAACTGTCCAGTTGACTAGTACCTGAACCAAAAATGTCACTGGATAGAAAATACTAACCTTTTAAGTATTAATGCCATCATAAATCATAAACTATGACACCTTGAATTTTGGTCATAGCAGACTTAAATTTTATTATGGGATTTTACTCGGTAAAGCCTAAATATTGCTATACTAGTCTGGCTAAAAAAATAAAGTTTGAGATAAAAATTTTAACTGTCTATTTTTGAAACATAAATATTATAAAAATATTTTTGGTTAATAAATAAACTTAAATTAAGCTACTTGGCCCATTAGTTGGACACCCACTGGATGGGTTGACTAGTTAACTTAGGGTATTACAATTACTAGTTGTCTGATATTCAGGTAGAAATTTTTTAGTGGCTAGAGAGGTCTATAGACTGATCTTCATTATGTCAACTAGTTGTTGATGGTACTTTTGGTGGCTAGGGAGGCTTACAAACTGATCTCCATTATGTCACCCAGATGTTGTTTATGTTTATTTGTGGCTGGGAAGGCCTACAAGCTGATCTCTATTATGTCACACGGCTACTACTAACTTGTGTCTAGAGAAGCTACGACTGATCTCCATTATGGCATACATGCCGATACAGCAGCGTAGGTCAAGAATGGGGATAAATGCATCAATTTATTTTACCTCTAAATCCAGTGTCTTTAAGTGTCGTCTTCCCAGTCGAGCTAGTGAATTAAATAAAGTGATAAGCAGAATAATTATGAAAGAAAAATTTTAGCATAACAGAATGATTTTTTTCTAAGGAATTAGTGAAATATTGACAAAGGGGTATTTGGTAATTCTTCACATATGTTATAGATAAATTGATTCTTGTAAAGTATGAATGCTAAAAATATTAATAATCACTCTAAATAATTTATATGAGTCAGAAATGTTAATTCAAGATCTATAAATACCTTAGTGGCATTTAATAATTTGGAACCGTATTCTATAATTTAAATGCATAATGAAGTAAAAACTAGTCATTAACTGCACAGGTGTGGAAATAAGGTATTACCATGATTTAAACAATTTAAGTTTACCACTGAGTATCTCGTATACTCAATGTACCTATTTTAGTGCGCAGGTACTCAGAAAGTGATATCTTGCCTCATAAAGTGTGATGATGAGAGTTTAGAGGATAACTATAAAGAAATAAGAAGCAAATGTTATATAGTTTTGATATCCATATACTTAAATGAAGTTGAGTAGAAATCATGTTTTTAAGCTTTACATATGGGATGTATATAAGTAACATTAGCTATTGATGTGAATAAATAGTCTTATATGTTTTCTTCTAGATATATGTTCATCTGCGATGTTTAATGTTGATGTGAGCCCAAGGCTCTATATATATACATGTCTTTATCTATAGCCTGAGGCCTGAGTTTGATGTGTCATAGTTGTTGATGTTAGGCTAAGAATGGTAGACTAGATGGGTCCAGGAGATGTGATAAGTAATATTGATGTGTTTATAGGTGAATAGAAATTTTAGGATAATGGCTCAGGCAGTCGTCATGTTGCCAAATTTTTAGGATTATACTAGAGTGAGTCATATTTCCTTTGTAATGGCTGAACCCTAATGATACTAAATTAAATGGATTATAGGAATTGACCGAAGTGATTTTGAAATCAAATAGAATGGTCTAGTGTGGCATTAGTAAAAGTTAAATGAATGGCCATGGGAGAAATTTTAGGATGGGTGACCTGGCGGGAAGTGCACTGCTTATTGGGTTTCTTTAGGAATCCAGTAGGGGGTGTCACATTTGGTGGTATCAGAGCAAAGGTTCAATGTTCTTTGGTAGAGTACATGGATATCAAATGGTTAAGTTTCTAATTGCTCTGAACTGTTATATTATTCAAGGCTAAAAAGGGAAAATCTTCTGTAATATAGAGATGATTGGTCTCGTTGCTCGAAGGAGGGGCTATATAATTAATTGTTTTGTTAACCATAGTTATACAAAGAGTAGGTTGTGTATCAATACCTAAACCCATTTATGCTACTTAGTAGCTAGAGTCATGAGTGATTGACTGATAGTAGGCTAGAGAAACCCTATCTCAGTACTGTGAGAAGTAGTACATGAATGGATCTTACCAGATTTCTAAAGTATGTTGAGGAGATTATTTTTAATGATACATACACAGACTATAAGAGATTCTTGACAAGATTGAATGTAGAATCAATGATACCGACAGCTAAACCTTAGAAGGAGGGATTTGGCAGTATTAATATTAGTTATGATATGAGTGGCAAAGAGGAAATGGCACTAGCTAGTAGAGACCTCTTTTAGAGAAAGAGGCAAAGCAATATAAGATAATCTGGTGTAGTACAGATTAGTAAGATAAGGAGAGAGGGTACCAAGAGAGGACCATCCATATGTGGCATTTGTCAAAAGAGTCACTAGGGGCAGTGCGGAGGAGGTAAGTGGTAGAAATGTCTCTATTATGGTGTTAGAAACTACTACAGTGAGAGAGTGTCCTCAGCCATAGAAATAGGGTGTTCAGACACAAATACAAAATGTTGCACCGTAAAGTATGGGTTAGAGATAGACTAAAGGAGAGTAGTCTAGTGCTAATCAGGGTACTAAAGTTAAGGCTCATGCTTTAGCCAGGAAGTTTATAGTGAGATTGGAAAAGTGGCTGCAACACTAGATGGTATGACTAGTATTTTGTTTATCTAATGTTTCAATCTTGATTTCGATAAACCCTAATTTAATGCCCTTATGTGTATATACTGCACCAGCACAGAATAAGCAGATAGGGCCTGAGCAAGTTGATATAGACATTAGAGTTAACAACCCTATGGGGCAGTGTGTGATTGTGAACAGGGCATATAGAAGGTGCCCTATAGCGATTTAAGGGCATGGATTGTTGTTGGTTTGATTAAGTTTTATTTCAATATTAAGGTACTTCTAGGATTGATTGGCTTATTAAGTGCTAGGTTATGACTGAGCATAATCATAAAAAGTTGACCCTCAAGACACTATAGAGATTGATAGAGACAGTGGATGGTGAGAGAAACTCATTGGATAATCTTATCTTCATTATCAAGATATAATAACTCCTTTGAAAGGAGTGAGGCATGTTTGCCCTATGGTATTGATCAAAAAGATTTGGTTATGATCTGGTATATTTCAGTTAAAGCTCAATTCTATGATGTATTCTTAAATTGTGCCACCAAGGTTACCATCTCAGGGAAAACTAGATTCTAAAGTAAAGGTGTATCTTGATATTGCTCTAGTGCTTATTATTTTTATAGGATAGCATCTATTGGAATAAAAGCACTGAGAATATGGCTATAAGAGCTATGTGATAAGGATTTTATTAGACCTGGTATTACTCCTCAGTGAGTGTCTAAGCTGTCTATAAGAAAGAACGACAGCTCACTCCGATTGTGCATTACCTTAAAGGTACTTGAACAAAGTGATTGTGTAAAATCAGCATCCCCTATCTAGAGGGGTTGATCTTCATTCTTTTGAAATTGATATGAGAGGGGTTGATCTTCATTCTTTTGAAATTGATATGAGATCTAGATACTATCAGCTAAGGATTTAAGAAAGCTGATCTTACTTAGATTGCTTTTAGGATCCAATATAAGCATTCTGAGTTTTAGTGAGTTGGCGCTCATCAATGCCTTAATAGTTTTTATGGATCTCAATTGACAAAGTTTTAATCTCATGTAGACAGGTGGTAATGTTGTTTCTGGATGATATTATGGAGTACTCTAGAAACCAATAAGAGTATGAACAACACCTAAGGGTTGTGATATAGACCCTAAAAGAGAGATGGTTGTGTGCCCAACTTAATAATTGTGAATTAGGCAGTAGAAGTTTTTTCTTGGACCACCCAGTTTCAATAGAGATAGTCAGAATTGGCCCTAGTAAATGTAAGGAAGTGTTGGAATTCAAGCCCTCTGGGAATGTAACTCAGATGAGAAATCTTTTAGGCTTAGTTGATATTACAAAGGGCTTGTAAAAGGATTTTTATTATTGTTACTCTTTTAACGTAACTTATCAGAAAGGATGTAAGAATTACGTGGGATAATTGATGTCAAGGCAATTTTGCTAAGTTGAAATAGAGGTTGACAGAGGCTCTTATATTGATTCAACTTGAACAGGGTAAGGACTTTATTTTGTGCAGGGATGCTTCACTAAATGATTTGTTAGGTGCTAATGTTGGATGGAAAGGTAATGGCTTATGCTTCAAGATAGTTGAAGCCATGAGAGAGGGATTATCCTACCCCTAATTTGGGGTTAGTTATCATTGTGGTTATTTTGAGACATATGATAGCACTATCAGTGTAAAGAGGAATGTTGTATAGGTACAGATCATCAGAACTTGAAGTATTCCTTTACTCAGGAGAAGGAACCTAAGATAAAAGAGCTAGATAAAGTTAATTCAAGATAATAATTACCTAATTGACGATCTCACAATGAACACTAATGTGATGGTAGATGCTAAGTATAGGAAAATCTATAGTGTCCTTGAGAGTTATGAATACTAGGTTACAACTCACTACAAAAATGGCAGTAGTGACTGAATTGCAAGTGAAGTTAGATTTTAGAGAGTAAATTGAAGAAAATCGGATGAGAGACGAGTAGATGGTCCAGATAATTAGCAAATCTAAAGAGGGGAAGACCACAGGGTCTAAGTTGATAATCTGTAAGTAGTTGAATGATCAAAATAGCTTCTGCATATATTGTACAAGGATTTAGGGTGCATATGTTTAAGGAAATACATAAGGCTCCTCGTTTCATGCATTTTTGGGAGAAAAAAATTTTGAGCATAGAGGTTTTATTTATTGATGGCTTGGTATGGACAGGAATATGGTAGAGTATAATATCAAATATTTGGCATGGCAATAGGTAGAAGCTAAGCATTAGAATTCTTTTTAATTATTGCATCCTACAGCTATACCAGAGTGAGAATGAGAAAAGTTAACCTTAAGTTTTGTGATAGGTTTCTATTAACCAAAAGTAAATCCACTATTACATGGAAAATTGTTGATATATGGTCAAGATAGTTCAAGTTACCTGAGTAGGATGGGTTCATTTTTAAACAGGTTTCCTAGACTATATGTGATGAGATCGTCAGATTTGAGGATGTGCCAGTGACTGTCTTTTGGATAAAGATTTTTGTTTTACATTTAGATTTTAGAAGAAGCTACTAGTAGCTTTAGGCACTAGACCAGCTAATAACATAGTTTATCATTATCTGTCTGATGTCCCTATATAAGTTAGGCATCATTAGGAAGCACTTATAGCTAAGAAAAACCAAGAAAATCAACAGG
>CANXYI010984947.1:0-10640 GCA_948208565.1 Hura crepitans
TACTAAATAAGATTATTAATTACTTAAAATATAATAATATATTAATTATAACTGGTCTCTCAATTATAGCTGTAGCATTACTCCCTTCTTGAAAATTGAGCTTGTCCTCAAGCTCCTTTAGAATATTTGGCAGTCGTGTTCTCTTTTGAAGAAAATCACTAAATTCATTGAATAATTGATCCAAGTTGCAGCACAATTTATTGAATCCATTAGGCAAATTCCTGGTGAAAGTTGTCTTTTTGTTTGCAATTGATACACCCAAACTATACCAAATTTGAATTCTTAATTTAAAGTGTTGGACAATTGCTACAGAATCAATGAAATTATAGCCATCTTTTGAATCTAATTGATTCTCAAACTCTTGAAAAGTTGAGAGATCAAGCTTTAGAAGTCAGGGCACTGCACTCCTTACTTGAGGGGTTGCTTCTCCTGGCAGTTGGTGTGCTACACCTTTTCCATTCACCAGGTGATTAGGCATTGGTGACTTACAGCCATTAATAGTAGTCTCTTCCTCCTTGTTTGCTAGTTTGTTACCGCTAAGTCCCAAACTGGACAGTTCTTAAAGTATCTTTGCAAGCTTCTCATCCAAACGCCGTTCCATTACTAATAGTTTGGAGTCCGTCAGAGCATGCTCATCTTGCAGTCGAACCTCGATTTCGTCACCTATAGTGTTAGGCTCTGATACCAATTGTTGTGGTCCCGTGTTGAGAATTGGACGCTGGCGATAAATTAAGCTCATCGAAGGGAACTTGTACCTTAGGACTCATTAGAAAGAAAATCCGATCTCTTAGAATTTTTGTTTTATTTTTTGCTTATTTTATTAATTAAATTCAATCTCTTTAAATAGAGGTTACAAGCTTAGGAATTATTTTCTAATTAGGGAACTATGAATTCCTTTCTAATTAGGAACTGTTAAAATAAGAAGATAAGTACTAAAAAAATCCTACCACATGAAAATAAATACTAAATAAGATAAAACTTTCTAATTAGATAAAATCTCCTAATTAATAATATCTCCTAAATAAAATAATTACTTAAAATATAATCATATATTAATTACAGCTAGTCTCTCAATTACATGGTCATTATTCATCCATAATATTCAAAAATTCATAATAATTCAAATATGCATCCCAATTGAAATCCAACTTGATATATTTTGTTTTGAGACCTTGACACACCTTAGAAAAATAAAACACCAAAAGAACCACTTACATGAAATTCGTCACTATTCACCTCTATGCTTGAGCAACCAAAAATTTTCAAGTTTCAGCCCTGAATCTTGGTAAAAATGGACTTAGAAGTGATGGAGATCACAAAAATCAAGTTTTGTTGAAGAAATTCGGTGATTGGAGAAGAGAAAAAGCTTAGGAATGGCCTCCCATGGCTTCCAACATGAGAGAGAAGGAGGAAAGAAGAAGAAGGCTGCTGGAAATGCCTCTATTGGCTGCTGTGAAAGGGGTTTTTATACCTCTAGATCAAGGGCCAAGATCTATACTTAAAAGAGATCTAAGGGCCCAAATAAAACCATGTTATATAATCCTCTTTTAATGTTATTTTATTTTTGTTCTTCTTTTCCTTCATCAATCAACATTTATTATGATCCCAAATAATCATAAATATTATTTTTTAGAAACCCCGAAAAAACCAAACTCAAAAACTTTGAAAAATTGATTAAATACAGTACTTTTATCTTTACCTAATTTTTATAAAATATTTTCTGATGTTCAAAAATTCCAATACCTATACCATTATATTCTTGGAATATTTGAGCTTCAGGATGTGACATTTCTGGGTTCATATGAGCACTTTCAAAATTATTTTACGGTTTAACTTTAATTGTATTACTATTTATAGTACACTGCCGTACAAACTTAACTTCTGTTCTTAACTTCCTTAATGACCTTATTTCCCTTCCAAACTTTACCCATAATTATCTTATAATTAATCCTATCATCCTGTAACATTAGTATGGTTTGGGTCTTGGGAGGTACTATTCACTATCAGGTGGTACAATTCACATTACATGCACAATATCATTTGATTTCTATTTGAATGTTCTCCTTTCTTCGCCAAACCATAAACATATACTATTCAGCTCATAAACTCTTGATCAGTAAGGTTAAAAACCTTATTCTCATATCTGAAGTCACTGTTCAGGACTCCGAGATTTACTATCCACAATCTTATTCGTTATTGCTTGTTAGATCTATAAATGTCCTTATTTTCATATCAAATTTTACTCACAACATACTTATAACTTAATTCTTTAATTAGTAAGAAAATCATGATTATGTCCCAGAAGTCATTATTCACAACCCCCGGTTGTCACTATTCACAGTGTCAAAACTTTCTGGACGTTACAAAAACTTTGTTTCCAATAAACAAAAAAATTTATGTGAAACAATTTTCTTATGTTTCATGCATCAGGTAATTGGAGATTAGGTGCCAAGTTCTTTGAGAAGGAATTCATATTGAACTATGTGATGGCAACTTACACAAAACCCCAGGTTAGCTACATTCTGTTTATTCAAGTGTACTCTTTCAATAACTTGTTCATTATCTTATCTATCATCTTGAAGGTCTCAATCCTAAATGGAATTGTCATGGGAGGTGGTGCTGGAGCTTCGATGCATGGAAGATTTCGTGTTGTAACTGAGAATTCGGTAGTTCTCTCTCTCTTTAGTTCAGGTTTGCAGAGAAAGGGAATTTCTCTTACCCCTCATAGAAATGAACATTTATATGATTTGCATCTTGATGAACTCATACTTTTTCTTTTTATGAATCTACTATCAACTTTCTAGATGATTTGTGCTTATTATTTGATCTTGTTGAATGCAAGCCCGGGCAACCTGTTTGTTAATTCAATGGGATGAGCATATGGATGTCTTGATTGAAGCAAAAACTCCCACATTGCATGTACTCTACTTTCTTAGAAATTAAAATTTCATTGTTTGGCAATGTCTTTTTGGGGTTGTGGGGGTGGAGGGGAATTTTGCAGGTTTTTGCCATGCCTGAAACAGCTCTTGGACTCTTCCCTGATGTAGGTGCTTCATATTTCTTGTCAAGACTTCCTGGGTTCTTTGGTAATGCCACTTATAAGTTTGACCCATTTCGCTATTTTTATTTAGGCTATTTATTATTTCAAGTTTTATTAATTGTGCCATATCTTAGTGTCAATTAGAGTTGGAAAAAATTGAGTGTCTTATGCCAGGATTCTTTGGTTTTATGAAAAAGGTTTAGATAATATATGTGGTTTAGTGTATTATCACTTCAGGGATAAAGGATTTTGTCATGGCACTATGTCCGACACTATGCACTTGATATTTGAAGTAGACGCCTTACATGGAATCTAAAATGCCTCTTGGATGGCTCAAAATAATTTGGCATAGCTGTGAAAAAAGAAGAGGACCTATGTAGAGGAGTTGAATTTAAATGCTGATCTTTTAAAACTTTAAATGCTAACTTAAAGTCGTTGTAAATCATTTTAATTTGATGGAACCTCCACATGGCAGTTTTGGGTTGGTCAAAATGACCATGAAAGGTGTCAACAACATTTATTCATCCTGCATCTGCCCTTGGAGGTGTTCAAAAATGTTTGTTGTAGTTGTATAGGAGGATCATTATGACTGTTGGCCTTGTATGTGTGTATCTGAGTTAGTATGCATGTCAATAGACACAAATACGAGCGCAGATAGATGGTTGGAGATATTCAAGTTTTTGAGTATCATCAAGCGTATGAAAAATGAGTTTATCTTTAAAGCAATAGGAAATAAAAGAGGAAATTAATTCTTACGGCCAAAAGCTAGCTGGTTGAAATTTGGAATTCCTCTAGAGGCTCTACCAACAAAACTTGTTAGTAACAAGACTTCCCCATATGCCCAGGGTTGGTCGGTACTCACATTTATGAGTCAGTGGTTTTCTTAATTGTTGGGAAATTCAACTCGAGTATCATCAAACATATACAAAGTGAGTTATCTTTAAAATAATAGGAAATAAAAGAGGAAATTAGTTCTTAAGGTCAAAAGCTAGCTGGTTCAAATTTGGAGTTCCTGTATGCTCTACCAACAAAACTTGTTGGTAACAAGACTTTTCCATATGCACAGGGTTGATGGTACTCACATTTATGAGTCAGCATTTTTCTTAATTGTACCTATCATATTCTTCAAGGCTTGAGCGCATCTAATGTTTTACTATGGTGTTTCAGAATCCAATGGTTTGTAAGATGTTGAGTGTAATTAAGTTAACTTACATTGTTTTTACTGTTCACAGTCAAAATCAAATGGTTTGTGAGATGCGAATGCAATAAAGTTAGATTGCGTTACCTTTTACCCAACAGCTAACAATTCCAATACTACCTGGTATTTTTTTTTCTTTATTTCTTTATTTATTTTTTGCAGGCGAATATGTTGGACTTACTGGTGCAAGGTTGGATGGAGCAGAAATGCTTGCATGTGGCCTTGCAAATCACTTTGTCCCATCTGGGGTATGTCCAACTAATATTATGGAACTTTTAATTTGTGAAGCTTGCCTGTCCATAGGGCAAACCTTTCTTCAAAAATTTCTCATTTGAGGAGTTTTTCTCCTAGCTTTTTTTTTTTTTTTTCAAAAAAATGTTTTTCTTGATTTACAGAAGCTGTCTTTGTTAGAAGAAGCATTACTGAAAGTAGATTCAAGTGGTTCAGCCACCCTTTCATCTATTATTAATGAATACTCTCAGCAGCCATATTTGAAAGAGCAAAGTGCCTATCACAAGTGAGTTATTTTTTTATTCTTATTTTGTTTATTCTGAAAGGAAGTCTGTGAATTCTCGGCTTTGGCCTATATATGGAAATTCCTTTCTTTTTCAACAAATTAATTAGTCAATTGTCTATATAATTTGTATTTTGTGGCCTGCTACTAGTAGCAGTTATTATTTTTTAACTTTGATATCCCTTCCAATTCCATGAATCTGTAGGTCAGCAATTAATCATGACAGAGTATTACAATGTGTATGTGTTGAGTGTCCAGCCCATTAAAATATGCAATTTTCTCATGATAGTTAAATCACCGTGCCTCTGATAGAAAAGGGTGTGGACTTGGACTAATTGCATAGTTATTGTCATTTACATGCATCAGTAGCTGTACACTCTTTCATTTTTTCAAAGGAAAATTGCTTTGAAAAACTTGTCTGTTTTATGTTCTTCATTCTTAATTTGTAATATTCATGCACAAAGTTCATTTTATTTGATAAAAATGAGTTTTCATTTTGATGTAGACTTGCCATCTGGCATTCTGTATATTTCCTTATTCATTTTAGTGATTATTTGGTTTCAGGTTAGATTTAATTGATAAATGTTTCTCTCAGAGATCGGTAGAAGAGATTTTATCTGCCCTTGTAAGTTCCAAACGTGGTTTCTTTTTTTGTTTTTTCTTCTTTTTAGGAGGAAAACTAATTTATTATGAGTGCTTGTTACAGCATTAGCCGATTGCCCTTTTTTTCCTGTCTTGGTGATTTCTGCAAATCATAAATATGGTTTATTTTCATTCATTATTCCCGAACTTGTTACTAGAGCACACCTAAATCAAACTTGTCTTAGAAGTAATTGTACTTTCATTCTCGTGTCAATGACATCATTTCGTTAGGATCCTGTACTACGAAGATGATTTAGGTTCATATATAATGTGTTTTTGAAACACTTTTCTCTGCAAGGGAGGCTCATATAATTTTAGTTTTTTAGCCAATGTTTGCTTTTTATTTTTCTAGTCATGAATTTTAATGAAAGGATTTTATTGAAAGCGCAATGATTTTTAAAAGATAAATGTAAAGACGTTGGTGTGCACTTATGACAATTTAAGGACATTAATTGAAACTTACCTGCCATAGATATTAACTTGTACAATGAATTGACACCACACTTAATATTATGAAGGAGAGGGAGGCTATGAAGAAGGCAGATGCTTGGATCTCTACTACAATTCAGTCTCTTAAGAAGGCTTCTCCAATGAGCCTTAAGATTTCTCTTAGATCTGTAAGGAGTTCTTTAAATGCCTTTGAAAGCATTTCTTTTTCTTCTCCATTTTTCTCAGTAATAGAAAAAGTATGGAATCTTAGTTGATCTCATTTCACATTGAAAAATTAACTTGTCACCTGAATAAGTGTGATGCAGTAATAGCTTTGAATCTTTGAAACCTGAACACCTTGAAAGCTTCTTGCATGGACTCTGTACCAAATAAGACTTCCAGGTTACTTATTTTTCCAGATCAGAGTGTAGTGCTGCTTGTGAACTTCAGCAACATGACTTGAAGCTCCTAAGCTTGATGAACCTGAAAAATGAAGAAAAGAGATCATTTTTCACATGGACTTACCTCCATAAGTTGCTTGTGAAAACCTATTCTTGTAGCACCTATAAGGCTGAAACTCATATTTCCTAAAGTAGATGACTATAGATAAACATTTAGAGCTTTAAAAGTAAATGACATTTAGATGACTGTCACCCTATTGGACATGAAATATTGTTAAACAATTAGATGACTCTAGCCCTATTGAACATGAAATGTCTTCTAAAATTCTCTTTAGAGAAATTGTAAGGTGAGATATATTAAAAGTTAGTTTTGGTTTTGCAAAAAATAATGATTCAGAAAAGGACAATTGTTTGAAATCAAGTTCACATGCAAAAGATTTTAGCTGGAGAGAGATATCAAATTACGTAATTCATTGAAAATTTTTGTCATTCAGTTCTAGGGAAATAGCTGGAAATCCTACACATTGAGTATAGTCAAAATTTCAGATGAGGGCTCTTTAATGTTGAAAAGAATCTTGGTAAAATAAAAGTACCTAGAAACCTAGAAACATTGGAAATGGATATTCAAGTTCTTCAAATTGTCGTCTCCCTAGGGGAGTTGGAGGATGAAATTTCCTAAAATTTGAAATTTTCAAGAATTATGGCTTGGAGTTTGTAGAGGGATATAAGAAAGTACATGCAAAAGATTTGGGCCAGGGATAGATGTAAAATCAAACAAACCCACTAGTAGTCAGTAGCATCATAGTTGAGACTAACATGAATGCAGAAATTCAAATTCAGACTTAAAGTGGTAGAACCAAGAAACACTGCATATGATTATGAGATTCTTTCTTTCTAGTCCTCCTTCATGCTTTGTCTTATTATCTGGGCTTCTGGCACTGTTTCCTCTCTCGCTCTCTCTCTCTCAATCTTCCACAGTTCATTTATTTTGAATGCTATCACTATCTATTGGTTGCCTTCTTTGTATTGCGATTTTCTCATCCTTCTAATCTGAAGCTTGTGACGTTAAATGATGCTGAAGGAATAAAATATAAGGTTCAATTGTTCTGGAAAAAAATTCAAAATTGAACCTTTGGTGACAATTGGAAGTTCACAATTTCTTTTCTGATAGAAAAACTAGATTTGGAGATTTTGTGAAGTGTTTTGTTGGATGTGCTGGGATATTGGAATTTATAAGTTAATTTGGCTCCTCTGGTTTCAGATTAGAGAAGGAAGGCTTCAGGGTGTAGGTCAATGCCTTATTCGGGAATACAGAATGGTTTGCCATGTCATGCAGGGAAAACATAGCAAGGATTTCTTTGAGGTTCTTAGCCGACTAGACATCTTCTAATGTCCTTGCTTTGGGTGAATTGATCTAACAATGCGCTCTCTAATGCAGGGCTGCAGAGCTATACTGCTGGATAAGGATAAGAAGCCAAAGGTATAGGAATACCCTTCCTCTACCCCTTCCAACTTATATCTCTTACCCATAAAATTCTGAACTAGACTTTGATTAATCATTTTCTGTATTTCTATGATTATTACATGTACCCATTGGTTACTCAGTGGGAGCCTTCTAAATTGGAGCTAATAAGTGACAATAAGGTTGAGCAGTACTTCGCGAAAGTGGATGAAGAGGAATGGGAGGATTTAAGGCTTCCTGCTCGGTTCAACCTGCCTGTATATGCTACAGCAAAGCTTTAAAGTCTAAAGATGATGTAGAAAAGCTTGAATGAGATGCTATTTTGGTTGAGGGGTAATTGATGTACTGGCGACATGGGTAGTGAGTCCATAACGAGGGACGAAATAAATTTTTTGTAAATCATTTTGGTTATAAGGGTATTCAAATTCGAAACTGCAAATGGATAATTTCTATGTAAAAAGATATGATGCGCGTATGTCTGTCTTCTCTTGACTCTTGCGTTATTTGTTGTTATTGAATTTTTTAATGCGTACTTCACTAATTTTTGTTGCTAATTAGTACTCAATTTCTTGTATTATGCGGACATCGACTGGGATACAGTTCGAAGGTTGCGCTTCACACCGGCCAAAGTCATGCAAAAGTTTTCCTTTTTTTTTTTTCTTCTTTTTCTTTTCTTTGCTTTCCTTTCCTTTCTAATCAGAGGATTCTTCTGCGTTTGGCGTTGGCACGGCGGAGATTTTAATTCAAACTTCCGAATCAGATGAATTTTTTTTTTGCTTAATTTGCAAGGAAGAAAATCATATTTATATGGTAAAACCACTATAATATCATTTATTTATTTTATTCAAGGACAAAGGATCACGAGCCTGCTTTTTCAATGTCCTTATACAGAAGCTGAGATTTTCTTGATTCTTGCTAAGCAGTTGTCATTTGGCCTTGAATGGGGCAAGTACCTTAATGAACATCCAGGATTGAGGCGCTCGAGCCTGCAAGCCAAACAAGAATGGTTAATGCAAGGAAATTAACATTGCGGTTATTAGAAAAAATAAAAACCTCTGGGCGTTACCGATAATTGAGGAGAAAATGATGCAGAAAAATAGCAATTTCAAGCTTGGCTAGATCATTTCCGGGGCACAACCTACTTCCTCCTCCAAAAGGAAGGAAAGTTCCTGCTTTGGCTACATGATTCTACACTCAAACAAAACGATACAGCTAGTAAGAACAAATTTATACACTGTCGCAAATTGATGTGTGGATATGCATATAGACTTACATCCCATCTGGAAGGATTAAATTGTTTTGGATTTGGATAGATTTCAGGATCGAAGTGGACACTTCTGAACCAGACCAGAACTTTCCAACCTTTGGGGATGACATATCCTGAGTTCCAAGCCCATTTTGCATCAATTAAATCAAATTAATAATTAATAAAAAAAATAAAATAAAATTTGCTTTATACGAGGTATGCGGTGCTCACCGCTTATGTTGACATTTGCTTTGGCCTCCCGGAAAACCATAAGAGAGAATGTTACCAGCCGAAGTGTCTCGTCGATGACCTACACAAGAATACTTGCAGTGATCAAGCCATCACTAAATGATGAAAAGCCATTTATTAATTAAAAGTACTTGCCTACCTTATTCAGATACTCCATCTCTCGAACTTCTTTAAGCGTCAACCTCTTTTGTGGGGGTGGCCTTCTTTTTATGATATCCTCTTGTTCTTCCTAAAATGCGGCAAGTCAGCAATAAAAACATATAATTCGGATGTAGAATTTGTGTTGTGTATATGAATGAAAAAGGGACCTTAGCTTTTTGGTGAAATTCAGGGTGCTCCTGAAGGAAAATAGCAGCCCACATAGTGATGTGTCCAGAAGATTCATGTCCGGCATTCAAGTACATGAGCATAACATCAATAATTTCTTCATCGCTCAACTTTCGACCGTGTTCATCTTCCACGTCTATTAGAGCGTCCAACATGTCTTTCTTGTTTGATGAATTAGAGACAGACTTTTGATTTCTCCGCTCATTCACTGCAGATTGTAAGACGGCCACAAGGCGTTTGCGGGCCTGATATCCATGCGTGGAGATGTTTTAAAAAAATAAAAAACAAAAATTACACATCAAATAACCATACATGCACAGCATACATAACATACCTTGAGTGCTTTATGGTAAGCAAAGCCAGGAAGATTGATAGCCATGGCTCGAACCCCATAGTTAAGGGTGGTATATTCCTTCTCCAAAGCCTCCATGACAGCCTCGCTCTCAGAGCTAAGAAAGATATGCATAATGATCCTGAAAGTAAGTTTCCTGACCTGAGTGAGGAACTCGATTTGTCCCATAGTGGACCACTTGTCCAAAGCAGACACAACATTGTCTTCAATGTAGTTTAAATACACAGAAAGAGCTTCATGTCCATTCACAGGAGCAGCTGTCAGCCGACGAAGACGCTTGTGCTCTTCGTATGAAATTCCAATGAAGGACTTGTTTCCTATAAGCTCCATGGTGGCTTTAGGCCAACCAGGCTGAAACGAGTCATCATCGGTTAACACTCTTTTGCATGAATCAGGTGTTGTTACTATCACACTTGGCTTCCCAAACATCAAGGCCTTGTAGATTCCTTTACCTCCGTATCTGCAATTTCTTATTTTTATAAATTTCCATTCCTTTGCTACTATTGCAACACAACCAATTTCTGTACCATATATATATATATATATATATATATATATATATATATAATTTAAAAAGTATAAAAATAAAAATAAAAATAAAAATAAAAATAAAAACGCTTGACTTGTATAATTTAACAACCATTCATTTTATATCTTGCTTTGCTATTAATAATTACACCCCTTAATTAATCTCTCTGACATCAACTTTGCTGAATAATTTTAAAAAATAAAAACTGTGGACCTCCACCAAAAACATTAGGCGTAGGCTGCTAATGAGGG
>CANXYI010984966.1:0-11230 GCA_948208565.1 Hura crepitans
GTAAATTGTCTCTTTTCCCGTGAAGAAAAGGAAGAAACTGGATGTTTGTTGTTTTTGTTGTGTAAAAGGGTTGGAATGCAATTGATACCTATTCAGGATTCCTGGTTCCTTCTCTATTAAAAATTGTCATTCCCAGTATACTTAGTTATTGGTTAAAAGACTCTTGCAAACTTTATCACAATTTTCTACCGTAGCATTTGATTATTTGTCTTGCTTTTTTCTAAAAGCCGAGACCCTCTCTTAGAGACAACACGGTTACAATTGTGCCTTACTCTTTTATGAAGGAATAACTGCAGCATGTGAAAGAGGACTTTCAATTTTTTTTTCTTTGCTGCAATATGAATTTCTTTTGGTGTTTTGTTAGTTCTCCCCTATTCTTCTTGATTTTAGTGCAACTATATTCTATTTGCAGCTTTTGGAAGAACTTAATGTGGGAGGGCTGAGAATGGATGATGATTATGGTACGTAGGCATAACAGTAAGCCATACACATTAATGCATTTCTTTTTGGCTTTTGGAAATGTTGCTGAACAGTAATCAGAATATTACAGCAATGGATTTTATTGTGAGAAGTGTACTAGAGGGTCATTTTTAATGCATATGCAATTTTGCAAATTCCTTTTTTCTTTTCCTCTTATTTTTATGGGTAAAACTCACGTCCTATATATGTCTTTGTTTGTCCTTTTGATGACAGAGTGGGATAGAACCTCACTTGGAAAATCAATCCGCTTTTTCAGGTCATCATTCTTGCAACCTCTTCTAAAATCTTGCAAGGTAAACTGAGAATCAACTTGGCTTGGCACTGTTAGACAACTTAATACAAGGCAGCATGTTTGTTTAATTTGGGTTGACTTCTAATGTAATACTACGTTCTCATTTATCCGTTGCCTATGTCCAAAGTCTGAACTGCATGCTCTCAGCTGGGTGATAGAAAGAACTAGAATTTTGAAAATCAGTGCTTATTTCATTTCTCCATTACGCATATTGTATTCAACAAAATAAATCATTCTTATATGTGGTCATCCTATTATTGAAATTATAAAGGCTCATTGAGTGGTAGGAAAAGCGAAGTTTGAACAAAGTAAATTACAAAAACTTAGAAAGCTTCATTAATTTTTTCATTTTGCTCGAGGGAATTTGGTCCTATTTTTGGCGGCATAGCTTTTTTGGCACACTATGTTTAACTCTTCGTACTTGCTACTTTTGTGACGCCAAATACTCCAAACTTTTAAAAAATCAGCGGTTGCCTATTTTTCAGTATATTTTATCTGGGACCAGGATATTTAACACTGGAAGCATTGAACCGAGTTGTTTTCTGCAGGAAGATATGGAGAGTTCCTACAATGCAAAACTGCAGCAATCAAAGAATTCGCTCAGTTGGTAAAGCTTTCCTTGGATCGTTTTATCCTTTTGTATAGAGGTGGTAAACCAATTAAGTAGCTATTAAGGTTGACAGTAAGTTAAGATACTGAAAGTTTAAAATTGTCCCTGTACTGTGATTTAATAGCTGAAAGTTGCTTGTGTTAGCTTTATTCTCCTAATTAAAGTGTCACTATGCCACATTTTTCATTCGTGTAAAAGTTTTAAATGATATAGTATGTCATGCTGGGCTGATGTATAGTTTATTTTTAATAATTTTGAAGTTTGAACCGATGAAGTCAACTGCGAAGATTATTATTGTTGCCTTGTAAGACAAAAAATTGGTGTAAAAGAGCTCATCTAGGTTATACAACCAAGCTACAGCAAGACTGCCCATTTCATGGTCCTCACAAGCAAGACCCTAGGGGTGAGCAAAACTGAAAATTAAACTGGTAGTTATTTTGATTTATATGATTTGGTTTGTTTTGTTTGGCTTTTTAAAATTTTTCCGATTTATTTGGTTCTTGAATTGTGAAATTTGAATATATCAAATTGATCTAACTCACAAAATGATATTGTTTTGGATGTTTAAAATAATGTCGTTTTATACAAACGAGGTCATCTGAATGTTTTTATGCACAAAAATAAAATGTATAAAAAGTGAGTTTTTTTTACCTACTTTAATTGATTCAGTTATTTTTTATCGAAAATTTGATCTATTTGATTTTTTTGATTTTTAAATGGAACTAATTAATTGTTCACTCTTATAAGACCCAATACCATTTTTAAGGAAAATGGCATTTTAGTCCTCTTTTCTTAACTGTAAGCGTGATTCAGAGCTGAAAGTAACCTAAATCAATACTCTAAACCAAATGTTAAAAGCAAATAAGTTCCTTTTTCTACAATAAATTAAGCTACCTAAACAAGCAATGAAGGAAAAGCCAAATGTCCTAAAATAAGACCTATAGGGAGCAATAGTACTGTCCAGAGCACCGCCCATAAAGCAAGAGCCACGTCTTTCAAATTTTGGAGATAGAAAGAGCAACAATTTTCATATGGTAACGCCATGAATCTCTAGCCATTGGAAAACCGCTATTTATTGATAGAAGGATGTGTATGAGATAGAGATATTCGAATAGAATTAAAAAATTATTTTAAAATATTTTGAATTATAAAAAATTGATTTTTTTAAAAAAGATTTATTTTAAATTTCGAACTGAATTTAAATTTGAGACGAGACTGAAATTAAGTATTAGTTCATTTTGTCCTGATTCGATTATTTATTCGAATTAATCCGAATCGAAAATAGAACATTCCGAATCAATATATTTTATTAAATATATTATATGTAATTATGTATAATATATATATTTAATAATAATATATAATTATATATTATATAATTACATATATTTAGATAGATTTATAATATCCTTATATTATATAATTATTAGATAATAATATATAACTAATTATATATAATATATATTTGATAATAGTATAATAGTTTTTTTTTTTAAAATGATTTTTTTTAAAGCCTAATTCAACTTTCAATTTAGTTATTTAGACATTTATCAATTACCACCACTGCATTCTACATTCATACTTATACTCACAGTCGCTCCACCTCCATTTCTCCTTATTTCTTATGTCTTCTTTTTCCAATTTATATTAAATCTACACTCAAAAGAAGGTCATAAGCTTGATTGAGTTTGAATTCAATTTCTTTTTTTTTGTTTGATAATGTGTTATATTTTTTTACAAATATATTTACTATAATTCAAATAAAATATGTATAAAATTTACTTTTTATTATTTTACATTATTAAAATATTTTAAATGGGATATTCTGATCTTATTTTGACCCATATTATTTCAATGTGTCTCATAGTTCCAAAATTCTATCCCGTTTTATTCTGAAAAATAATTTGGAATGGGATTGGTTTGTTAAAGAATTGGAATAAAATTGAAATTTAAATTTTAGTATTTTCGAAAGTTTGAAATAAAACTAAAATTTAATAAATCTCAAAGCATCTCATCCTATGCACACCCTTAATTGATAGACACCTATTGACAAAAATGTGATGGTAAGAGAAATCAATTAGCAAGAACATAATAAAGCATGGGAATTAGGTTCGAATCTTACTAATTTTTTTTTTATCTCTTGTTCAATAATAATAATAATAATAATAATAATAATAATAATAAAAATAAAATAAAGCAAAAGGCATTAGCTGATAAAGTGCTATAAAACTCACGTATTGCAAATAAGTGACACTTGCAAGTCACCTGAAACTAAATCGCTACATGTAACTCAATTGAAAAAGACGGGTTTTACTTTAAAAAACTTTATTGGGAAAGGTGGTGCCTGTGAATCCCAAGATTTCGCAGTAGTTTATATTGCAAATCTTACTGTTGAAGTTATAAGCTGTCACTTGTGCAGCATCAGAGCCAGTTGCGATTCCAAGTCACTAACAATAGCTTGACTGTATTAAACAGAAATAGTTTATTTGTACACAAGAAACAACAATTGTTGTTTATGTAGGCTAATAGTTTCAATTACTCTGTATTGCGCTTGCTGAAATCAGTAGCAGCTTGGGCCGCGCGTGCCAAAACATCTAACACCAGAGAGCTCCCTTTGAAAAGTAACTGCTATTAACTACAGTATTAGCAACTGCTTTACCTGTGCAAGTAGCTGCAACCACAGCTGCTGTTCCAGTGACCAAAATAGCCAATGCTGTGATATCTGAGACATGGTACTTATCCACATATTTCACGGCTTGCGTGCTTGCTTGTATCTTGTCTGTGAGCACAATTCTATTGCTAAGCTCAGCAACCTTGGCTGCTGCAGTAGCAGACACTGTGAGATCCATCAAAAGCTTTGGCTTTGATCTGTGCATCTTTTCCTAAAATGTATCCTTTCACTAGTATTGTTTTCACTACTTGAGCCAAGGTCATTGCTTCACTTGGGGTAAAAGCACATTGGTTAACATGAATATTGACGACTTTCATCTGTAGCTTGTAGCTTCTGAACTCTTGAAATATATCTTGATAGTCTTCTACCTTTATTTTATAATCTAAAACTCTCTAAAACTTTATAAAATATATCCTAAATATCTATGTTACTAGCTACTGTCGGTTAACTCGCAAATTATTAGAAATTTTGCGCGTGGTTCTTAAACTTTGGGTTGGATATTAATATAATTTTAAACTTTGATTCACCTAATTTATATTAATATAATTCTAAACTTTGATTCAACTTAAAATTAGGTGAGATCATCAATCGAGTGCTTTGAAAGGACAGAAAGACCTTAAAGAATCAAAATTTTTTTGAAAATATCCCATAATGTCGAAAGTTTACTAGAAACTAGTCAAGCCCTAGCAAATGAAGCAGAAAAATTGGTGAATGAAAGGCGAGATGCAGTGAAAAGAGAAAATACATTGAAACAAACCTAAGGTGCCTAGAAAAGAGGATCCAAAAAAATAGTGGAAAAATTAAGGAAAGAAAAAATGATTCTTGTTATACTAGATCTTGAAAAAAAGGCAGCTAATATGGATATTTCCAATTTGACTTAACACCTTAGAAAGTCTTTAGGTTTAGTGAGGGAAACTCTAATTCATATAAATTATAGAATGTTATAATGAGCTTTTAGCTACGAAAAGCATTTTGTACAAACCCAACTATTCTCATAGGATGAAAAAAGAGTTCATACCTAAGGAAAACTCATTGAGGCTAGTAATAAGTCTTGCAACTTTTCTCAATTTGAATTGTGAAAAGAAGGTGTCTCAAAGAGTAGATGAATTGGTTACTATGATTAGGTTTGTAGTAAAATCGAAAATCTTTACTCTAAAATAAGTTTACAAACTTTGCAAAGCCACCATGGTAGGAAATGCACAGAAGTACTGGACCATGTCAGCAGAAAATAACAAAATAACCGATGAAATAGATAAAGAATTGCCAACAGATAGTGTGATTACTATAGTAGTAAATGCTTTGAAAAGAGAATTTTATGGGTTCTCATTGTCAATAGAATCCCAAGAGAAAGCAATTTCTAGTTGCTTTAATGAAGCTACAAATTTGTGACTTGTGTTATTTTGAGAATTATGCATGTGAGTTCTAAAAATATTATTACAATCTTGATTTTGCAACTCAAAATTACATGTTAGAAATGTTTTTTGCTAAGCTTCAAGAACCATGGCCCAAAGTAGCCAAAAGAGCTTATCAACTACTCTCAAACGAAGATAAAGTGGTAGATAGTAGAGAAGGAAAGATATAAGTGGTGAAATCTGCCATGCGAAGGCGTGTACGGAGCTCCAAGTAAAGCAATATGCAAAATATGTTCCTTATTTGAATAAGAGTTGTTCTTCTCAAATTGAATATGTCCTAGGAAGGTATGGTTGTCCATTTAGACATGACAATCAATTGAGAACTAGATATTCTTTTAAGAAAAAAATAAAAGGCCAAAAAAAAAAAGAACTTCAAGAAGAGGAAGAGATGAGAGGTAAAGGTCGAATAAACCTTTTAGGTTTATTAGGAGAAAGACTGACTTTAGGGAGAAGGATAGAATGGAAGCTTTCAAGAAAAAAATACGGGAGAGAACCTTAATGCCTTAAAGGAAAACCTTTAAGCAGCTACTTATGTTGTTGGTTTTATGGCTCAAAGGTCACAAGGCTGATTCTTGTCCTTATAAAAATAAGCGAAAAGTAAACTTGAGAAAAAATTTCTTTGAAGATAAGAGTCTAGAATATGAGTCTATAGATGAGGAAGAATTATCTGATGTGGACTTTGAAATAGATTTTGTGATGCCCTCTACCCGGTCCGTACACCGGCCCCAAGTAAGGAGCACTAGCACAATTGATATCCGATTCTGCTACCCATAAAACCCAATTAAATTAAAACTTTTATTAATTAAATGATTTCTTGACTTATGGAGTTGTAAAAAATTAAAAACCATTTGCACACTTTATGAGGCAACTAATGGGGTCATTGTGTTGAAAATCTGGTAGCATAAAGGCTGTACCGGGACACTTTCTCAAATAGTAAACCTATTAAAAACACTTCTATATTGACATACAACACATCTCAACTCCAACTGGGTCATCTTGACCCTCCAAACTCATAAAAAAAAAATCACAAAGCCTCAGGCTCATCTCAGACAATATTTTCACATGCAACATCAAGAGTTTTTATACTAGTCATGCAAGAAATATAAAACATTTACAATAAATACAGTTTTAGTTACAAAATTGACCAATGTTTACAGATTAGGCCCAATTCCTCTAGAATCACAAGAGTATCACTATCTATATTTACATTATCATCATTTTACAAAATGAAAAAAAGGTACCCTAGAAGGGCAGCTTTCATATTCTCTTATAGGACAGAAGCTTTGACTTTAATTTGCTGCTCTGTTACCTACGCATTGCAAACAAGCAATGCGCTAAGCTTTCGCTTAGTGGTGTAATCACTTTATCTTGAATATGGTAGTTTAAGCATGCATTTATGCAATATATGTCAAGTGAATCATTTACTATCACACATATGCATACATTATGAATTTCACATAATTATGCATTTTGTTGCACATACTTGCCTTAAAAAAATACACACAAGCCACATTATGTCCATAATCATAACATAAATACCCTTAACATAATTAAAATAAACCATATGCATAATGTGCTTATATATCACTCAAAAATATACACATGCTCAATTACACATTGTAACGAATATATAAACATGCATTTTGAACCTTAACCATTCATGTGCGTCATTACCACATGTTCGGGTTTCATGACCCTATATACACTAATACATCCATTTTATGTGTATTAAACTCCACATTTTACTACATATATCATATTCTTAGATTTAACCCATCATTATGTCATAATTATTAATGTCACACATTAACATATCATTTAAGTCACAATTACCATTATTTTACATTTAACTTATGCCCATACTAAAAAGACAACTATCCAAGGCTGGATAGTGGATATCGTTGGCTCAAAGGCCTCGCACCCGAAAGCGCTCACACCTGAAAGTGTGCAAGAACATTGTACTCGAAGGCACTCGTATCCACAGATACATAAACATATTGGCCCATAGGCCTCGCACCTGAAAGTGCATAAAAACATTGGCTTGAAGGGCTTGTGCTTGTTGACACTTAAACATTGACCCGTAAGTCTCATACCCGAAGGTAAACATTATAGCTGCTAAATCCTAGTTGATCAATTAACCTATCCAAACTAGATTGTCAAATTGTATAGGCATCATTAAACTTGTTGATTTACCTCATTTTAAACATTTTTAACATATAACATTGCTTATGTCTCAACTTGCATAAACTGATGACATT
Source organism: Hura crepitans (assembly GCA_948208565.1). Taxonomy (NCBI): domain Eukaryota; kingdom Viridiplantae; phylum Streptophyta; class Magnoliopsida; order Malpighiales; family Euphorbiaceae; genus Hura; species Hura crepitans. Next base: position 7,724 of record CANXYI010984966.1, read on the forward strand.
GGCCATTTTGCACATCAGCAAGGCCTAAGCTCTCATGCTAAGTAGTATGTCTCATATAATACATAGTATAGCCAACTTAGGCTCTAATACATCACAAATATGCAACACAATTCACATTCCACATTACGCGCCATTTTACACATAATATCGGTATTTAGTGAATTATCTACCTTTAGTGACTATTAGAGGGCAATCACATGTACTCGAAACAAAATGGCATTTGGCTACTTCCTATAGCCTATACCCATGCAAATAGACATTTTAAACTTTGTACATCCACGTTTTAGTCATTTTTATCTTTCATTACTCATACATGCATTTATTTCCACAAAGGTGCCTAATTCATACCATTCACTCATTTAAAGCATTCGGCCATCACTAAGCACATACACACATTCTAGTTATCCCATGTGCACACTCGAAATGACATTTAAGCATAAAACATGCTATATAAGTCATTCACGTACATAAGTCACAAATTGCCCATTCAACTCACTAATTATGAAATTTCGGCCTCTAATGTATAAGGCCACAATTTCACATGCATAACTCATTTTGATTATCATATAACATGTATGGATGCTCAAGTCACATCCTTTAATGCAAATCCATCATTTATGGTCATACATGCATTAACATGACTTAATGGCTCATTTTAGCCATAACGCTACATATAGGTGCATATCATCATCTATTGACCATTCGGCCACCTGTTCTCACCATTAGTATCTCATTCATGCCACATAAATGCGCATATTATCATCCATTAATGATACACACACATGTGCACATTAACTACATATAACATCCTAAAACACCATTAATGACATATTGCATTTATGTCCTAATTACACCATAAATATGCATTGTACATACATAATAAGTTTTAGGCTAGCACATTACATGCGTTTATCATTCATTAATATCATTCATACCCAAATTTGCATTTAATACACATTATCACATTAAATGCCATAATGAAAATCACATCATTTTCTTCAATTTAAGGTGATTACACATACCGAGATAAGCCGTTCATGACGCCTGACACTTTCCTAGGCCTTTTCCTTGCCTTAGAGAGCTTGGTTCAAGTTTTTGCCTACGAATTCAAATAGGTTTGATTTTAAAAAAATCATATAAAATCATAAAAAACTCTGAAAATCAAAACGAGCCTATGTATACTCTCTTAGGCACTTGAGGAAGCTAGCAAAAATATTAAAATTGAAAGAAAATTACTTGAATGTCGGATGTGCACTATTCACCTTAGGAAGGAAATCATGATTCCTCTCGAGTTACTCTGCTAAATCTGGGTTTCTTAGTGTTTATGGGTTTGGTTCGGGACACTTTACCCTTTAGGATATATTTTTCATGATGGGTAGGAGTGTGTGAAGAAAGAAATAGAGGAGAGGGGTGAAGAAGAAGGTGTCAACTTGGAGAGATTTGAGAGAGAGGAAGTGGGTGGAAATGAAAGGAATTGGAGGGAAATGGGTATTTATAATTTTAAAAATTATTTTTTCTAAACTTTCGTAAAATTTTTATCCCCTCTCGAAATATTATAATTCCCTCATTTTTGTTCCCAAAATTAGATAAATTCCTCCTCTAATATCCCCTAAAATCTCGAGCTCTAAAATGGAAGGAAACTCGAAAAATTAATATATTTTCTTTCCCAAAAATTAAGTAAAAATACTTTTTGATCTCTAAAAATTTTGATTCTAAAGCTAATAAACTATTCGGAATATTTAAGTATCAAGTTGTAACATTTTTAGATTATTTTGAGCAACTTTTAATTTATTTTACGGTTCAGCTTTGCCTGTAGCACTATTCACAGGGCACTGCCATAAAATCTTGTTTAGCATTTTTAACCATCCAAATGACTTTTTATTGGCTTCAAACTTTATCTAAAATTCTCTCATAATTAATAATCCCCGTTGGTAGACTTAGTGCGGCTCGGGTTTCGAAAAGCACTATTCATCCCAGAAAGTACTATTCACGAGAGTCGAGATTTTCGGGTCATTATAGATTTAATCTATGAAATACTATTTGAATATGAAACTAACTTAAATGAATTTGACTTGTGGATAGCCCAAATATTCATGATGAATGAAGCTAAAGCTACCTTGTAAGCAGAGTTAATCCTTTTTGGACAACACTCTGGTACATGAAAAACCCTTCTCGTACAAAAATCCTTTTAGGCCCAGAATGAAAATTGTCGGGACTTCAAATCAACTATAGATGTCTCTTAGTTTGAGTCAATAGTTCAGGTTACTAGTATAGGATGAGAAAATATGGATGTGTCGTTGAATAATCTACCTAAAATAAGAGAAATGGGTAGTAAAACCAATTACGAGTATAAATATATTCATATAGGGCTTGTTCAATTTACCAGTTGATAATCTTGTGATAGCAGTAGCCTTAGACAAGTATTGAAAAGAGTTTAAAGATAAGTTGATATCAGGTGTATAAATAAACCTTGCAAACGGTCTAGTTTGGTTTTAGACTTATCCAAACTTTTTGATGGCTTTGAGTGATAGGTATTTGGGTAATTCATTAACCTTAAGGATTAAATCATTGAAAATGAATATAATGAATTTTTAGGCCAAGTTTTTGGCATATCACACTAGGATAGTGTTTAGACTAATAAACATTACCAATCCAGGGGTGAGGAATGTTTCTAAGGTAACAAAATTGTCTGAAAAAGGGGTGGATAGCTACAAACAATTCCATAGGAAAGAAATAAATCCCATAGAACTAAGTTGGCTTGGAAGTTGTGTTCTTATAGAACCAACAAAACATTTAAAACTAATAAGTTTTTCCCATATAACCTAAAAAGGAAAAAAAAAACATATTCTCACAGTTGGAAGAAGCAATGAGGAACTTGAGAATTATGGAACAAATGCCTAGAAGATTAATCTCTGGTAGAATGAGTGATGAAACCCCTAGAGTAGAACTAGAGTGGCTAAGCATAACTCTTAAGAGAGAAGAAGGACAATCGGTCTAGAGCAACAGGAGAATAATAAGCTATAAGGATTTTAGCCTACCTATTTATGAAGATAATGATGGAAGCAAGGACAGTGTAAGAGCTATGAGGCAAATAGCATTCATTCCTGAGGTTGTGAGACAAAATTAGAAAATCTCTAAACAATTTTCTATCCCTTTTGAGAAAGTTTGGAAGATGGTTTCCTCCATCCATGTGGCATCAGAAAAAGTTTTCAGCATTGAAAAGGTAGGTTTAAGTACATATATTAAACTTAAATTTAAATTTTCGATTACTATGATTATTCCTTAGATGCATTGATTGATGCATAATGTACAGTTAATAATTCAAGACTAAATGCATTGCCTAATGAGTGGTGGCACCCATTACTCCAACCAATGGTGCTACTAATAGCAAGAGGTAAGGTAAAAATAGTAACCTATGAGGCAGACATTAAGATGGCCTAAGCATAGGAAGATGATGACTTAAATTGGGATGTTTAGATTAGAGAAGATTAATAGAGTAATGCATTA
>CANXYI010984985.1:0-11403 GCA_948208565.1 Hura crepitans
ATATTTTTTGAGTTGTCACTTGATTGAACTTTATGATTTTACCATTATTTACGATGCATTATTATTGACTTATTGTTTACATCAATAATTTTCATACTCATTTGGTTTGTTGAATCACATTTTCTCAAACACATGAGTTCATAACTTACTTGATGAATACAAAATAACTTTGAATGGTTTGGAGATGGTTAGTAATATCATTAACCTTATATCTAGTAAATTTGGCAACTTTTAGTGCTTGGACCACTAGTCTATAGATATATGTTTAGCTAATGAATCCAATTTAGTCTCAATTATTTCTTTCCTCTTTAGTTAATTACTATATAATTGACATTTTTGTACAACTTGGACTTGAATCATTATCACTAATCATTTCATAAATAATTGCATAAGCAAATACTTTATTAATAATATTTTATTTCTTTTCAATATTTCTAGATTTAATAAAATACTATAATTTGTTGATACCGAAACCACTTCTAGGGTCATTTATCTGGAAATATGAATATAATATCCTAATCAAATTCCACATTAGCAAAATACTAGAGAGATCATGGGTGTAGAAAAATGCTCTCAAAATAACTTAGGTGAACCATTTTAGGTCATATGGTTAAGCCAATTGTAAGTTATTTAGGACAGTTGGATATAGGCCATTATAATGAAAATGTTGATATATGTTACTTTTCACCTCTTCTAGAGTATTATTTTGAAAGTTTTTCTTTTCTTTTCTTTTAAAGAATAGTAAATTTTGCACCAATAAGCTTATCATGCTTCCAGTGTAATTTAGATTAATTAGCTACTAAACTTACAAAATGTCCTTTAGGGATGATCAATAACTTATAATTATGGCCATTTGCCTTTTTTCTTGCAATAAGTCAACCATCAAATTTGAGGGTTTATGGACATTTATAACTTATGGAATTTATAATGCTTTCCTTTATATGTCTATTATCAAATATGTGCCTCATTAAAACTTTACTAGGAAAAACCTTATGAGACAAAAATCTCTTGAAAAAAAGAATACACAATATTTATAATACACACATTAAGTAGCCTAAATAAAAAAATTAAAAGTAAAACATAATAGAAAAAAGATTTGTTATGGAAAAAAGAGTATGGTGTATATTTTACTTCCTATTGATAACATCAATTCACATTTTTGAGATTCTTATACAAATACTGTTAGAATTCTTTTTCTGAAAATAAGTTACATATCATCTAAGTATGTAAACCATGTATCTTCTAGATTTGATGTCATATATCTTCTAAATACTTTAAATATATGTTTTTTAGATATCTACAATTAATAAACTTAAATATGCATTATAATTATTAATGCCTTTATTAAGGAATCAATAACTAAGATTTATCTTGTAAAATTATATGATGTAGTTGTATCTTCATGTACATATACAATTTCATCTCCATGTTGTTCCATTTCTTTATGTGGAGACTTTATAAAAGCTTAATTAGTATGGTAATGTGTACTGTAAGTATTTAACCATATAATTCTTAAGTGGTTTCACCAATCTTGTCTTCTTTCACTTTCAGTGGTAAGATTATGTGACACCCCTTACTCGATCTAGTTGCTAGACCCAAATAAGGAATGCGCACACAAACGCATTATCAAACTCATGTCATGTTAACTCTTTTTAAAACATAGTTAAATCACTCTTAACAAAATGTTTATCTTAGAAAAATATTGGTTTACAAAAAATTTTCAAAAACTAGTTACTTTACACATTTGGAAATCCTTATGTTGAAAATTCGATAGTATAATGGTTGTACTAAGACACTATCCCAAATATGAATAGTAACTTACAATATCAAAAACACTTCTATAAATATTTTCATGTTATTACATCTCCTGTGATCCTTCTAATCACCCTAAATCAATCAACAACACAACATCTCAAAACATGCATCAATTATATTAGCATACAATTATCACAGTTCAAAAATCAACTTTAAAATAATTTATAGACTTTTGAAATCCAAAAATTTACATTTTTATCTAACTTAGGCCCCATTCCCAAAATTACACCCATATAAGTGCTATCTATCTATAAATCACAAAATTTAAATACAAAATATACCAAAAGAATATTCCTCTCTTGGAAACTTGACGATCCGAGGCTTTCTATTCAAATTGTCACCTTACTTGCGCATTACAAAAACAAACGATGCGCTAAGCAATAGCTTAGTGGTGTAATCGATATAACTTGTGTAAATATGTCAATATATCAACATACATCAATATATAAAATATGAATATTCACATTATCACATGGTATGCAACATTAAACATAACATGCATAGATGCTTTAACATGGCATAAAACACGCACATACTGCATCATAAAAATCATACATTATTAAATCATGTCATATATTATATAAACATGTTCATTACTCATCAAGGTATATTTATTAAGCCTATTCTCAAGAAATAATTACACTATGGATAACGAAGTATCAGTGGACCACATAAGCCCTTAGAACCATGGAGGCCCCACAAGCATCAAACTCGAAGGTCAGAAAAGCATAGACTTGTAGGTCATTATGCATCAGACTCAAAAGTCAGAACTTAAATCAAACCATCAACACTTATCAGACCCAAAGGTAAAAAAATAAGATTCGAAGATCAATGCATTAAACCTATAGGTCAAAACATATAAACTAACCCGAAGGTTCACGCATTGCAACTCGAAGGCTACGGAGGTACCGAAGTACCCTAGCAATAGCTATGACTCTGAACTGACTGATCAACCTATCCGACTAGTCTGTTTACTTGCATAGGCTATCAATCAATTATTTTTAGTTTCACCTCATTAATATTGCTTAATATAACTTTCAATAAAATTGGTTTTGCCAACTAATGACTAAATCGGGAAAAATGTCTTCATAAGCTTTATACGTTATTATGACATGCAACACCACATTACCATGCCATATATCCAAGTCATTACTTGTATATGCTCATGAATGCATTATATCATTACTCTTTCATATTAAACGCATTATGTTTTCTCATAACATCTTACTTGTCATAACATAATCACACGACTTATAAGCTCATGTACAAAATCACCATATTCATAAATATGTCATTCATATGCCATAAAGGCTGTCATCTCATCACATACATGTTGTATACATAATGAACATGCAATAGGCACAAGGATAAAGTATGATGCCACATAAACTTAATATACATCATTAATGCACTATATCATGCATTAAGTTGATAAAAGAATGCATTATCGCATTATGTATCTTTTCTGTCAACATTACACATAATATGTTCTAAACACATTATTAATTCCATGCATATGATCATACATAACTGCTAACATATATAACATACATCATAAGCACCATCTACATACCATAAGCCATTCAACCACTCTATCATGGTAAGCTTACACTTACATGTTCTTTTTCTCATTCATACCAACTCATTCCTCATGATCATAAACATACAATTAACCATGCACATTCATCTAATGCTCAACATAAAGCATAGACATACATGAATACATCATAAACCATATTATCATTCATGCATCTTACATGTATACCTTTACATTACATATTCCATCTCACATGCATATAATCACCTAGCCATTCATACACACAATTCATTATTTGCATGCATTTCATGCCAATTCACACATATGTGCATACACATACGCCATTCGGCCATCATGCCTCCCAACATGACATAATGCCCTTAATCACATCATACATCTTTTTCATGTCCATATAAGCAATCACATTCATGGTCAAACATCATACATAACACACATATGTGATACATACATGCTAACATATGACCATATAAAGTCAACACACATACATACAACATCAATTGACCATTCGGCCATGATGCCATTCAAGCACTCAAAGGATCCATCTCATGCATTCATCTTCATACACCATGTCCATATAGACCTATAATAACCATTCTTGAACATACATCACATTCATTATATATAATGCCCAAATACATATAAATTCATACATATCAATGTTACATATAATATTAACATACATAATTCTCATCCATTTAAAATTATAAATGATTTTAGCATACATCAATTACATCATTAATCACAATTAAATGCCAATCATAAGCTTAATTATGCATTTAATACATAATCATCATTAATGACATATTATGGAAAATTAGGGCATAATTAATTTCTCATAATTTATGTCAATTACAAATACCAAGAGAGTTGAAATGAACTCTGGAGGACCGTTTACACCTTGCTTTTCTTTTTATCTTGAGTTTGTTGATTTTCTCAATTGCCCATTATAGATTCAATACGTAAAAATTCGTAAAAAAATCATACGAACACTAAAACGAAAAGCCAACTACATAGACACAACTTGGGCACCTAGGGAACATGGAAAAAATATTAAACTTCAAAAAATCTTATCCGATCAATCTCAGGTTATGATTCATCGAGATGAAAAATCGAGTTTTCTTTCGATTTTTTTACATAATTCGAGGTAAAAATGGCATTTAGGGGTCATCGAGGTGCTACCGGGGCTCAAACGAAAGAAAACGACACAAATCAGAGGTGTAGAGGAGCAAAAATGGCTATTCCTTCCTTGGCAAGGGCGTCGGCTATTGGTTTTAAGAAAGAAATCACTATTCTTATTTTGACTAGCATTTGACCTCTTTTTATACCTTTTTTCAGTTTTCTTGCCTCATTTTGACATCTAAGAGACCCATAATTATCCATAAATTGAGCCTAAAAATCTCTAAAAATCCATGCTTGAAAAACATGAAAAATCGATTAAAACTTAGTTTTTAAGGTTACCCGATTTTAGTAAAAATACTTTCCGACCTCCAAAAATTTCAATTCCAACACCAACAGGTTAATTAGAATTTTTAAGTATCAAGTTGTATTAATCCCAAAACTTTCAAAGTAACTTTTTGAATATTTTACAGTTCAACTAAAACTAAGTCACTATTCATATGATACTGCTGTAAAACATTCGCTTTTTAACCAACTAAATGACTTCAGTTAGGTTTCAAACTTTGCCCAAAATTATTTTATGATTAATACTTTCATTCAGTCACTTCAGTGTATCCCGAGTCTCAAAAATACTATTCACATCTCGGAAAAAGCATAATTTATAAGTCGGGATTTTCAGATGTTATAGATTATTATTAACTTTACGATAATAGAAATTATTATTTTTTAAAAAAATTATTTATATAATTATAATCACGCATTACTTCATTCGCTTTAAGGAATGAAGTAGATACAATAAAATAAACTTCATAATATATATGTAAACATAATCAAACAACAATCATTATAAGCAAATGTAAATTATTCAAGTATTTCTAAGCATTACGTGGAAGAAATATGAAATACACTAACAAAGCTTAAACATATTATCCATTTAAAGTAATAATTTACAAAAAAAACTAAAAATTATGCATCAACATATAATTCTAATTAATAACTTCATGATTACCTTATGCATGGATTAAATTGCATTAATAGTAAATATGGCATTTTAGGACCAATAAATTTTATGTCATTTCTTTATATATAGTAACTTTATCACCATTAGAGTAATAAATTGATATGTAAAAATACTTATTCACTCAATAAAAACTTTGATAATTGATTAGTGTTCGGTTTATAAGTTGAGATAAACTTTAATTTAAAAAATATCATTCTTCAAAGTCTTTCACTAAATAATGAATGACTTTTAAATCTTTATGAGTTTTAATAATATTTAAATTATCAAAAAATATGGTCTATATCATATACGCAGCTTTGATTATATGAAACTTGTATTAAACAAACTTTTGACAATTTGACATGATTCAGGCATTATAAATCCTTTAGGGATTTTTACTTAAATTACTATTAAGTGAGTCATATAAATAGACTATAATATCATTATATACCCCAACAAGTCATATTTGAGTATTTGGACTACAAGTCCAAAATATTTATATTTTAGGATGAATTGCAATTTTTGATTTAGTTTAAAGGTTCTTGCTTCATTGAAAATTTTAACATTATTATTATATACAGAATTGTCATTGACAACTATATGTTTTTAGTTCCTTTTAATGATATAACATATTGAGATATTTTCGTTTCAAGTTCAGGCACCTAAATCGCTTTAAAGGTTTTAAAATTTAGTTATGTGTTGGGTCTTTTCAAGAGTATTCACCTCCATAGTATGGTTATCTTAACTTTTGCTCTTTTTTTTTTCAAAGATTTATTTCTTAGAAATCAATTAATTTTCCTTGCATAACATATTGTCCTATTGGAATATTTCTTTGAAACGAAGCATTTTGTAGCAGCTACACATAAGATTTAGTAAATCTCTATAAATCAATAAATATATTTTGTATTATAATCAATTATTCTTTAAACTTTTAGTTCACAATATGAAATTTTTGATTTATAATATGAGAATCTTTTGAATTTCTAATTCATGATAATGTATTTATTGTTCTATTTTCAGTTGATTATCTTTTTCCTTGATGTTTGTAAAACTTTTAATCAAAATTATAATCTTTAAATAAACATCAATGGTAATGAGAGAGAATTTATTATTTTTATAGCATAATGCATGATCTCATATGAAAATGGAAGTTTACTTTCATAAATACTATTTAGCAATTAATTGAAGGTATTTAATAATTTTGCTAGAGTTTTGAGTACAAACATGTATAATAAGCTTTTTAACCTCCATTAGTATAAAACGATCATTTGAAGCCTGTAATATGATATCACTAGCACTATTAAGAAAAACTATCTTGAACACAGATAATCTAAAAATTGTGCAATTAATTGAATAATCTCACAAACTGTCGGTTTTGAGTTCATAACAAAAACACATGTGACCATTTTATAAATGCATTTATGAAATCATATAAAATTTAAATGATTTACATGGTGGATAGTCAGCCCACATTTATTAAATCGATATATTCCAAAATAAAAGGTAGTTTGTCCCTTTAATTAGTTAATGAATATAAATCAATAAAATTCCTTATAGTAAAGAATCTAGTTCTTTAATAAATATACATCATATGAAATCTCAATGATTAATGTATTATAATTGTTGTGAGATGGTCAAATCGGTCAATGTCATATATAAAATTTTAATTAGTAAACTTCAAGTTTACAATATATTTTTCATTGTACGGTTTACTAATATTATTACTATTTAGTAAACTTTGGATTTATTAATATTACTACTATTAAGTAAATTTCGGGTTTATTAATATTAGTACCATTTGTTAAACTTTGTGTTTACTAATATTAATATTATTTGGTAAACTTAGGGTTTACTAATATTTATATCAAAATAAATTTAAATAATCTTCAACATTATATTACTTATTTGATACACATTGTCATATAAAATATTTAATACATCTTATTTTAATCTCAAGATGATATTCATTGCAATGAATATATTTCAAGATCAATAAATTTTTATGGACACATTCATCATAAATTGTATGTAAAAATAACATTGTGACTTTTTTAGAGCTTTCAAATAATTTTCATAATGTTGATAAGGATACGCACTATAAATAATTTTACATATTTTTTGCATTATATAAAATCACATTGATTCTATAGACAACAACACATACATATGAAAAATACAAAAATCAATATGTAATTAAATAAGAACTAGAATATAATATAATATAGCCATAACCATATCAAGTTGTAATATACCTTGTATTTTTATGCTACGAATTAATACATAAATATAATAAAAGCTAAAATATAAAATATAAATAAAATTTAATGTTAAAATAGATGTGCGCCATATATCGCTTTTACCCTAATCAAACTTTAGAATTTTTCTTTTTAAAAAAAAAATTAAACTTCACAATAGTTTAAAGGGCATTTGGATTGGTTTTGATTTTTAATTTTTTAAAAAATAAAAAACAAAACTTCTTTAGTAGAAAAGTTTTGCTTTCGCTTTACTTTGTATTACTTTCTTTTTATCACTTTTCACTATTGATTTTACCACTATTATTGACACTAGAGCCGATATTACCTACCACGATTGTTGCCACTCACTCTATTGTCGATGCTACCTTTATTAGCACCACCGATCACCATCGACTCCACTGTTGTTATTCCCATCACCAACACTCCTATCACTAATACCACCATGGATGCTGCTCTTGCCAATACTACTACGACCATTGCCATTGCCACTGTTGTTGTAGCCGCCACCACCAACACTGTTATGAACATTATTGTCGTTGTAGTTGCCGTTGTCGTTGCTACTTGCTTTATGGACATCGTCAGGACATCGCCGCTTGCTCCACCAACACCACCATAGATGCTACCTTTGTCGTTGCTGCTACTATAGACACCACCACTGACGATGTTGTTGCCGCTATTAGTACCATTGTCGTTATTGCCATTATGACTAACACCACTACCAATATTATTATTGTCGCCATCAACATTATCGGTGTTGCCATTGACATCATCACCAATATCGCTGCCACTAGCACTACCATCGACATTGCCATCACTGCTACCATCACCACATTGACATGATTTGCCACCCCTACCATCATCACCATTGACACAATTTATGGAAATACAACGTAATATATGCATATTCATTGTAATAAATCATAGTGATAATAAATAAATTAATTTTAATTGAAAAATATGTATATATCTTAAGACAAATATAATAATTTTTAAAAGTTTAATAACAAAAAGTAAAACTAGATTTTAGTTTTTAAAAACTAAAATCAGAAAGAAGAACTCATACCAAATGCATAACAATTTAGCAAAAGTGAGCTTCCTTCATTTTTTTTAATTAAATAAAAGTGAAACTAAATAAAATGAATCCAAATGCGGGTCTTTTTGTTTATAAGGCGTAAATCATGTTTGTAGGTAAGTTATATTTGGTTATATTTGAATTTTTTTGTAAATTAAAATTTCTTTATTTTTTTAAGTTGGGTTGTAGTAAATCATCAATTTTCAATAATTTTTTTGTGGAGATTTGATCATATAGATAATGTATTGTAAATAAATAAGACAAAATAAGAATATAATATATGAATTGAAAAATATGTATTATTTTATTATTGTTAAGATACATATAAACAAACAAAAACCTATCAGATAAATTTTAAATAAATAAAAAAATATCTATATAAGATACATTTACTTAAAGAAAATAGTGGGAACTTTTTAGAAAAATTTTTTTGTAGAAAATGAAAAATAAAAATTGGGCTCACTTTAACTGTTTTCCTTAAATAAAAAATAGAAAATAATTTTTCAATTTTTTTTAATTTTAACTTAAGGTTGGAAAATAAATTTAAGATGTTTTCTATCCTTTATAAATAAATAGCCATTTTTTAAAAAATTCTAGAAAAAACTTGAAATTCATATATATATATATATATATATATATACTATTTCAAATAAATACGTTATTTTCTATTTTTTTCAAATGAACTCATTTTTAGGGATGTGTACTTGATCAGTTCGCCTTAAAAATTAGACAAATCGAATTTTGTTTAAAAATTAATCAAACTGATCAAACTTGATAGAGTAAACTGAACTGAATTGAAATGAACAAAATTTTTTAAGAACAAACTGAATAAACCAAACTTTTTTTTAATTTTTTATATATACAAAAATATTAAAAGACATAGTTTTACATGAAAAAAATTGGTTTGAACACATAAATAATATCATTTTAAAAGTTTGGTTCCGTGCAATTTCTTCAATTTTTGCCATTTGAGAATTAAAACGAATCAAATAAATTGAATTTTTAAAAATCGAACCAAATAAATAAAAAATCGTCAACCGAAATAGCTTATGGTTTGGTTAGAATTATCATTTCGATTCATTTTTGTTTACCTTTATATTTATTAGCTTTTTCATTAGAGGTGAGCAAAGCCAAACTAAAATTGAAGACTGAACCAAATCATAGCTATATTGGTCTATCTAGTTCAGTTTGGTCGGTTTTCAATTTATTTGATTCGGTTTTTAAAAATTTTTGATTATTTATTTTGCTTTAATTCTTAGACTATGAAAATTGTATACATTGAACTTTCAAAATAAAGTCATTTTAATTTTTTATATATAAAAATAAAATATATAAAAATTTGATTTATTCAATTTTTTTGGTTTGGTTTTCTAAAAAGTTTGGCAAGTTCAGTTTTCTATACATAGTTTGATTATTTTTTAGGAGGAGTTCTATCTGTTTGGTTTAATTAATTTTCAGACCGAACCAATTGAATACTTACCCCTATTTTCATAAATATCTTCACTTTTTTGATAAATAAATATATTCTCTAATTTTTTAGAATATAAAACTATTTTCTATTTTTGATAAATAAACACTTTTTTTTCCGAATTTTTTGTATAAAATAAATACTCTAATTTTATAAAAAATAGAAAATAAAAAATAAAAGGCTATTTTCTACAAATAAATGCTACCATAGAATTTATTTACAAGTAATTATCTATTATATCATAATATGTTTGATTAAAAATTTAAAATACGATAAGGATTGTAGTTATTTTTTCTTTTAGCTATATTAATGTAAAACCCTAAAAATTATGCAGTGAATGGTCAACTTTAATGTATCATTGGGCTAAAGGTTTTTAAACCTCTCCATTTTCAGCTGGAGTTAGAGTTGAGGGAGTTCGAACCAAACAGCTCCAATATCCCATTGGTCGATCCATGGGCCGGCCCTGTTCTGCAGAGGTTTATAAAGGGCAGGTCAGAGGTCCGCGTTTCAGGTTTCGCTCTGCTTGGAATGAAGGGAATAGAGATGCAACTTCGACAAGTAGCACCAAATTTATTAAGAAGAATTCGAATTTATACTCGAAGCATCAATAGTTCTTGTCATGGAATACCGGCCAATAAGTTGCCTAATTCACTCTCAAGTATCAAACTTTTTATTATTTTTATTGTTATTATTGCTTCTCAGCAGTTGTCATTATAGTTATACGATTACTTCTCACAAATTCAGTTTCAAATGTTAAGTGTTGGTTATTTTCAGTTTCAAATGTTAAGTGTTGGTTATTGGGTTTTGTGGGATGAAAGTTTCATTTAGTGGGTCCCTTTTGAATTATTGGACCAATGCTGATTTTTTTTTTCCCATTCTCATTATGGTTGTTAATTTCATTTCAGTTCAAACAAAAATTTTCCACAAATATGGTTCTGGAAATTCTGGTTCGTGGATGAATTATAAAGCATCTTATCTATGGACTGCCATAGCCGGACAAGCTGGTATGTTTATGTAAGCATTCATTTCTTGTATATTGAATTTGGAGTCACTAGAATTTTATGGTAATTGCTTAGGTGCTTTTTCAACTTTATGTGTGTGTATATATATATATATATA
>CANXYI010985037.1:0-11557 GCA_948208565.1 Hura crepitans
GCCCGAATTTCTGTAAATGTCTGGTATTGCTCGAGGAAAAGCTTAACGAACCAAAATAGCACGTAATTAAGGAACAAATCATAGAAATGCATATAGGAAAGTATTTGGTCAACATTAGTCAAACTTAGGTAAAAGTTAAATAAAAGACCCCTGGGAAAATCCTAGGTTGGGTAACCTCAGTGGGAAGTGACACGCCTTGCCTGTTTCAGGTAGAAATGAGTAAGGGATGTTACATCTATTGAGCCTTTCGGCTTGCCCATCAATCTGAGGATGGTAAGCCAAACTCATCAAAAGCCTTGTACCCATTTGTTTCATCAATTTCGACCAAAACAGCCTTGTAAACAGCTTGTCTCGGTCTGAAACTATGGTTTTAGGCATCCCATGTAGCTTGAAAACCTGGTCCAGGAATACTTTGGCAACTTTGCTTGCATTGAATGGGTGAGAGAGAAAGGAAACGAGCCATCTTGGAGAATATGTCTATAACTACAAGGATAGTGTCAAATCCATTGAACTTGGGTAATTTCTCGATAAAAAATCCATGGAGATATCCTACCAAATTTGGGTGGGAATGGGTAGAGGCTGTAGCAAACCCAGATAGGTTGTGGATTCCCCTTTGCATCTCTTACAAACATCACAAGAGTTGACCCATTGCACAACACTTTTTCTACATATTAGGCCAATAAAAATTCTGTTGCAGCCTATAGAGTGCCTCTGATACCCGAGTGGCCTCCCACTGGTGAATCATGGCAAGCTAAAATGAGTCTATCCCTTAGTGTCTTAGAACCACCTATGTATAATCTGCCCTTGTACTTAAGGAGTCCTTGTTGGAGAGTATAGTTGGGAAAAGCATGGGAATCAATTAGGATGGACTGAAATAATGATCGAGCGTGGGAGTCACCCTCATAAGAAGCTAAAACTTCTGTAATCCAATGGAGAATGGAAGTGGATAAGGACAAGGATGAAAGATGAGCCGAATTGAGGGATTGCATTGAAAGCGTATCTGCCACCTTATTATCCGGTCCCTTTTTGTATTGAATGGTATAGTCCAAGCCTAGGAGTTTAGAGATGCCTTTGATTTGAATACAAGTGTGTAGCCGTTGTTCTACGAGGTGTTTGATGCTCTCATGATCAGTCCGAATCACAAAAGGGTTGTGTTCTAAGTAATGCCTCCATTTAGAAACAACTAAGAGTATAGTCATAAACTCTCTTTCATAGACAAATAAGTTCTGATTTGTTAGACTTAAAGGTTTAGAAATATAAGCCAAGGGTTTCCCTTCTTGCATTAACACAGCTCCTAACCCTACACCATTTGCATCACACTTAAGAATGAAAGGTTTAGAAAAATCAGGCAAGGCCAGCAATGGTGCAGTGGACAGAACCTGTTTAAGTAGTTGGAAGGAAGAATTAGCCTCGGAAATTGAATAGAAATGGTCTTTCTTCAGCAGTTCTATGAGAGGCTTGGCTAACAGCCATACCCTTTAATGAACCTCCGGTAATAACCTGTCAGGCCTAAGAATCCACGCAACCCCTTTAAATTCTTAGGTGTAGGCCAGCTGATCATCGCTTGAATTTTGCGGGGATCAATAGCTATCCCTTCGGCTAATATTATGTGGCCTAGATAAGTGATCGAAGTCCTACCAAATTCACACTTGGATTGTTTTGCATAAAGCTCATGTTGCTACAGCAACTCAAAAACTAGTTGAAGATGCTGAACATGAAGTTCTAAGAAGGTACTATATATGAGAATGTCATCAAAGAAGACCAGGACGAACTTCCATAGATAGGGCTGAAAAATATCATTCATAAGGGCTTGAAAGGTGGCTGAGGCATTTGTTAGGCCAAAAGGCATGACTAAAAATTCATAGTGTCTGGAGTGGGTCTTAAAGGCTGTTTTGAACACATCCTGATGCCTCATCTGAATTTGATGATATCCAGCCCGCAAATCTATTTTAGAGAAGATGACAGCTCCGTGTAATTCATCTAACAGGTCTTCAATAATGGGAATTGGAAACTTGTCTTTGACAATAAGCTTGTTCAACTCTCTGTAATCAACACAAAAACGCCAAGTACCATCTTTCTTCTTAACCAGCAATACAAGGGATTCAAATGGGCTGTCGCTGGGTTGTATGATGGGAATCAAGCATTTCCTGGACTAACTTTTCAATTTCTATTTTCTGATAGTGAGAGTAGCGATATGGTCTCACCTTTACTAGTTCTACATTTGGTTTTAAGGGTATAGAATGGTCATGTTGTCTATGAGGAGGAAGTTGGGTTGGAATTTTAAATAGACGAGGATAACGGGAAAAGAGGGCATGTATTGGTTTTGGAATTGGGTGGTGCTTCCTTGGCTAGTCCCCTGTTTCAAGCCTTAACTTGATCAAAAATAATTTGGAAGTGATCCCTTTCCAACCGTGACTAACCACCTTATTTAGGGCCTTAGTTGACATCATTCGAAGGTTGATCTTCTCCTCCAATCCCTTCAATTCTACTACCTTACCTTCCACCTTAAGAGACAGCTTGTTGGACACAGAGTCAAAAGTAATTGGGGAGTGACATTTCATCCAATCAACTCCCAATATCATGTCATAGTCTCCTAATTCTAGCACCCTTACATCAAACTGAAACTTGGTGCCTTGCATAGTCCACCTACACCAATTACACGGAGCAGTAACCGTTAGCTTTCTCCCATCTACAACGGTGACTACATCCGTTTAACTCTGTAGGATTGGTAACTTCAATTCTTTGGCTAGCTTAGAATCGACAAAGCTATGAGTACTCCCACTGTCAATTAGAATCATGATTGGCTTCCCATTTAATTGGCATTTCAGTTTAGGAGTGTTGGCACTCAGCCCTCCCTCCACTGCGTTCAAGGAAAGGGCAATATGCTCTTCAACACTGTCAGTTTCAATAGGGAGTGATTCCTCCACCTCTTGCCAAGCTTCCCCATCTAGAGGTTCATCCTCTATTGTGTTGACGAACGTGAGCTGCTTTTGAACACCCTGGTGTCCCGGTCTATATCGGTCCCCACACTTGTAACAAGTCCCAGGGGTGCAGTTAATAGGAGAAATATTTTTTGAATGGGAATTGGAAGGTGTGAAAGTAATTTTGGGAGTAGTGGAAGAGGGATTGATGGATGGTGTTTGGTTGTATTGGCTTGAATTCCATGGTTTTTGAGAGGACTTAAAAGTGGAGTGGGTTTTCAAGGCTGCCAAATGCTTCTCCTGTAGCCTAGCTTGTTCAATAGCAGTATAGAGATTTGTGGTTTTGATCTTAATGACTGATTTAATTTCCTCCTTAAGACCCCCAATAAAATTGGATGCATAGTAAAACTCTAGCTAATTGGTTGTTGGCCTTAACTTCCAGCCCATTTGTGGGCTTGAACATCCATTTTTAGTTTAAGCTCCTCAATTTCGTCTAAATACTCCTTAACCGAAGTTGTTTGCCTTAACTTCTGCAGGTCCTCCACCATATTATCTTCATCTAGATCCTTAAATCTACCCATAATGGCCTGCACAAATTCCTCCCAGCCTTTTACCCCCCTATCTCTAACCCAGTTAAGAAATCGAGCCTCCACTCATCCCTGCAAAAAAAAGACTAGCTACATCCATTTGTCTCTCAAGTGGTACATCGTAAATAAGGAAATATTTCCTACATTTCCTAGCCAAGATTTCACTTCTAGTCCTTCATAGAAGGGCAAATCATACTTAGGCACCAATCGATTCATATATTGTCTCCCTGGAAACCCATTGTTACCCGCATCTGCAAGTAAAAGAGTTGGTTGTATACCTCTATCGAGGCAAGGAGAAACAAAGGGATAAAGTTTCCTCACCTCTGTTCAAAGTCGATGTACCACTGCCACTAGTTGCTACTTGGGAGGCTGTATCAATAGCGTTTCAGGGTATCAACTGAAACCCTTGAATCAGTTGCTCCAGATAGGCCACTGATCTTTGATTTTCTAGTCATAGTTCCTCGCAAATCACCTGAGTTTTTCGCTACTCCGCCCGCAAGGATTGCTACTCTTGCATTATAGTAGAGACTCTACTATTATGCTCTTGCAAATAAGCTTTCAGAGACCCACAGCGAGACTCCAGCTATGGAAGATAGAGGCCACCTTGTTCCTCTAATTTGTTATTGAGGAGATGGAGTTACTCTTCAAAGTCCTCCATCAAGGTTATGGGCTCGTCAAAGGTGGTGTTTTTGAGCTTGCGAGCTATTCATAGATGCTTTGTTTTTGAATCAAAAAACAGAGATGAATAGAGGAATGGTGTGGAAGAGAAGAAAAATAGGAAGAAGAAGAAAGAGTTGCCGACCAAGGAAGTCCTGGCTCTAATACCAATTTGTTAGGAATAATTTCCTAACAATGAGAATTAAATTAGAGATCAGAAAAAGAAAAGGAGATGATAGAAAAGAATCAGGGAATTTCCGAGAAAAGAGAGTGAGCAGAAAAGGATAGAGAGGAGGAGAGAGAATGAAATTTCATCAAAATGCAAAAGTGGTCCCAATATCTAGAACCATTACATTTAAAGGAAAAAAGCTATTGAACTATGCTAACTAACCCACACGCCCAGCTAATGCTCTCAGCTGTAATTCTATAAATTTCTGCCCTTACATATCTAACTTCCCCTTTTTTCCCTTTTTACGTGAACATGTAATAGGATTTTTGTAAAAGTAAGACAATTACATGTCTTCTGATTATGGTAAATGCTAATAAATTATGTAACGATAATATTAAGTTAAATTTTTTTTTAATTTAGGTATTACGGATAATTTGAAATAATTTTTAATTTTTTACTATAAAATAGTTAAATTAATCAAGAAATTATTATATAAGCTAAAGTAACAAGCAGTTTATAAACCATCATATTATGGTTCGGTTATGGTTCAAAATTTTAACAAACCTGAATGGCTGTCACAAACTAGAACCAGAACCGACGGTTAGTGAACTGTGGCCATGCCTAACTGATTGAAACTTCTCACGCTTTCTCTTAAATTATTATGAAAAAAGGGAAAAAATTCAAGCAAAAGAGATACAACATTTTTAAGGATTATTTATTGTTTGCTAATAAATGTAAAATAATAAATAAAACATTAAAATAAATAAGAAAAGAAAAGTAAAATATATGGGCCCTGATCAAGTAGAATAAGAAAAGCTAATCCTCTAAAGCAATAGATCAAAATGAAGCCAAGAAAGGCACTATAACAAGCAAAAGCCTGGCTTCAAAAATCTGTGCAACTTCCACCGTTTAAAGACTTCCGAGACCAGAAAATATAGCTAACTCATAGGACTAAAGCATCTATTTGTCTACCAAAGTCTCTCCAACTCATACACATGGAAGTCTCTACGAACTATGAACCCAACTTCCCTGCCCCAAAAACAAGTGCATACTGCCCAAGCCAGCAAGTGTAAAAAATAAGTGAGAATGAGTCTCACTAAGTCACATTGTTTATAAAAAACCATGCACCATATGGGACGTGAAGCTTTATAATCTTTAAGAAATGATATTATATCGAACCTCCACAAGATGAGTACCTTCAAAATCGTAATGCATACACTTGAACCATAGTTCCAGCATAGAAAAAGATGCGGTACATATCAAGTACATAATCTACAGGAAGTAACATATTATACTGTATTCCCAGTGACATCCCAGACATTGTATTATGCCAAATAAAAACAGAAAAGTTCACTCAAAAGAGAATCCCAAAAAAAAAATTTTTTGGGGCCCATAAAAAGTTTAAGGTCCTATTATGATCTCGTGGAACAATACAATTTTAGTTCCCAGGATGAAACATGACAATTATAAGAAACAGCATATAGAAAATTAATGTTAAAAGGGAAAAAAACTATCTGCAGCAAATGAATAGAAAGCAATAACTAAAATCAAACCTTTCCATCATCACATCCATCACAATCGTTTAAAGGCTGAGATGATCTTAGATATCTCTGACTGAAATTAAGAAAAAATTAAAGAACAAATTAAGCTAAATATACACTAATGAAACCAATTTACAAATAGCATATAAACTCTTCTTGAATAAACACCAACGATTAAAATCCAAAGTCTTATAGCCGGAATTACAAGGTTCACCAATCACCAGCAAAATTTCAGAAATCAAATATTCAAAAACAGAAAAAGAAGCTACAAAAGGATCTTACATGGGAGGATTGACAAATGATTCTGCTGCAACAAGAAAACTATGAAACATAACCTGTAATAAAGATATTTAAACACAAGCGAAACCATTTTAACTGACAATTTTAACTATAGTAGGATTAATGAGATTGACTAATTATAAGGCAAAGGAAAATGGAAAAAAGAAAAAAGAAAAAAAAATGAATAGTTAAGAGATACCAGTGACATTGAGATTTGTAGCCTAGAACGGAGGATCAATGATGGGAAAGCGGGAGATTCCATCGAAACCGTGGACGGAGAAAGAGATGGAACTGTTTTTTGTTTTTCTTTTATTTTGGCGGAAAGAGACGAAAATACATGACAAATCGGAAAAGGAAAACCATATAACAGGAACCGGGATGGCTATTGTTTCGGGAAAACAACGGATTGGCTCGTTTCTATCCATTCATTAGGTGATTCAATTAATTTTTGTTTTTGATTTTCTGATTTTTTTAAATAAAAAATAAATTTTGTTTAGTAAAAATTTTTTGCTTTTCTTTGTATTAAATAAATAAAATGATTTTTTTAATAAAAACATATAATTCACAAAATAATAAATTATTAATTTTATATTTCACTTATTTTTTTATCATTTTTCACCATTGGTTTTGTAACCACTACCGATGCTACTATTATTGTCACCGCTAACAAATCACCGATGCTACCTTTATCACTTCCACCAACACCACCATCAATGTTGTTGACACTATCACCGCTCATATTACCACCACTTTGTAATGCCTCGATTTTTCAGTATATAAAACAAAGGGAAAATGTATATAATTAAGAGACTAATCAAATGAGTTGAATAAGGAAGTGAGCAAGTTATAATTAAGTACAAAAGGGAAAGGGGGAGAAAGACAAGCATATGATTGAAAACAAAATAAAGAAGTGGGATTCAAGAGGAAATATTCAAGGATATTTTGGCTAAGAGTGGCAACCACAAAAAGGAATATGATAGAAAAGAAGAAAAAGAGGAATGAGAGAGGGAGAGAAGGACGAAATGGAGAAGTTGAGAAGGGGAAGCACATGAAATTGAGTTTAAAGACTTCAATCTCGATATTTAACTACTCTATTTCAGTAAGAAGAAAAAGAATTCAAAGAAGATAGGAAGAAAGGTAGCTAATTTCAAGATAGCAAGCAAAGAACCCGAATTTCTTCAACTCAAGAGGAAACTGATTTGAGGCTGTAGATCTCAAATTGAAAGGAATGGATGAATTTGTGGCTTTACAAGAGAAGCTAGAGGAGAATGGAGCTAATAGAGGCAGGAGTAGCTGAGTAATGAAAGGGATGGTTGTAGAAAGGAGCCAAATCAATAACGGCAAGAGAGGAGTTAATATAGAGGTGACAGTCATGGCAGCAAGTGGAAAAAAAATCAGATATTGTAGTAATGTATGTTAACACGATTCCTTCAATTTTTTCTTCCTTTCTTGGCATGTAGATGTTGTGTATATGCTTGTTTGGGGTTAGCTAGTATCATAATGGTAGGTTAAATTGAATTGAAAAGGAGTGGCAATTCACATTTATTAGCAATGTAAAGTTTGCATGAATTATGGGTAGAATCAATGAGAAATGTTGTTATCTAGGAATGAGGCATAAGACACTAGGTTTGCCTAAAGGTGAATTAAGGATTGGGAGGTACGATTATAGGTACAGGTTTTGAAATTTATGCATGGAGAAAATTTTAGAATTTTAGAATTTTTATTTGTGTTGAAATTCCATGTCTGCTACCGAGTTTTAGCAACTACTATAAACCTAAGAAAATGATAGAGTTCACTTGCTTTGGTTGCTATTAAAGGGAAGTTATTGGGATTAAATAAGAAAAATCAAATTTGGAAGCTTAATTAGTGTGCTATGAGTTGGAGACAAGCACTGAAAAAGAGTAGAAAACCCGGTTTATGCCTTTAATCTCTTAATTTATTCATTTCAATTCCTCTTAAAGTAGGATGTGAATTACGTAAAAGAGAATTTATAGATGTTACAAACCTACAACATTTAAATATGAGTGATTTATGCATATAGTTTTTAAATACTTGAATATAAAGAAAAGTAAATTATGTAACCTATGTTGAAGAAGCTTATTTATTTAGAACTTGGTTATAAACTTATGAAAAGATATAGAAAGAAACTATAACATTTAAGAAATAATTTTAGTACTTAAGGTAGGAAATTGATTTCGAAAGAGGTTAAAAGTTTATTTTAGCATATTTTAATTCTTGCTTTTGCTCGATTGAGTAAACATTTAATGTGATATGATATAGATGCAATTGGATCTTTTAGGAATTCAAAGATTGTGTTTTAGCCTTTAAATGGCAATTTGGGTGAACTTGAAATTTTAATCATATATGGAGTTGAATTTTTCTTAGACATACATTTGTATTTTATTTGTGGAGATGTACATTGAAGATATAAAACAAGTAGAGCAACTTAATACATTACAATAGGTGACAAATATGTGTGTGTGTGTATTACAAAGGTTTTCGATTTTTTTTATAGATAAACACATTGAAGCAAAAGTTGGAAAAGAAAAGGCATTCTTTTAAAGGAATGGTATTACTTGAGAGCATGTACTTAAATAGTTAAAGTTAAATTTATTTATTCTAAAATGGTTTGGCAAATTATATGTCCCTAACAATATATAGAAAAGTAACAAACTAAGATCTTTCCTTTATGTTACATGTATTATTAAGGATGTTTAATTGAGGTTGGCTATGTTAGATTAGAAAGTTATGCTACCTCTCTCTTTGAAGCATGATATTTGATATTTTAAGCTAAGAAAAGCATGGAATTTACATGATATGCATCCTTTTTAGGATATGATAAATTTAATGGAAATTAATAAGAATGTTATGTTATGATATCTTGAAAGGCTATTTTTTAAATGGGTACTTATGATATTCATATAAATTCAGTGGGTGATATCTCAACTAGTTACTATACTTAATTTCTTAACTTGGTGAATTAGAGTTTATAGCTATGATGAGTTTCTTTGAAAGAAAATTTTAGAATTGATAGGAATTAAGTTATATAAATATGGCTGTTATTAGGAAAAGAGGAATTATTGATTTTTTTTTATTGCCAAACCATAGGTGGGTGGAAAGTTAAGGGTTTTTGTTATTCCTTGTGTTATGAGTTATAAATGAATGATATATGATATGTTAGGAATAAATATGAGATTATATGTGCAATTGAATTTTTTTTTGTGTAAGAAAGTTTAATATGGCCAAGATTATGATGGTTTTACAAATTTATAACATGCCACTTATCAAAATTGATATTATGTTCAAAATAAGTAAATGAATGATAATATATGACTATAAGTAAACACATAAAGAAATAAAAATGTGTATGGGAATGAAAATGCATGTCTTGGCCCCTTGGAATTTTTAAATTTCTTAATGCTTGAAGTTTTGAAATGGATATGTATCTGTGTATGAAACATAACTTATAAGTTAGTTAAATGGAGACTTTGACACTAATAAAAGCCAAATTGAGTTAGGCCAAAATATATGTTCACATAAAACTATGTTCATGTAACACCCCTCTTACCAACATCTTAGGACACCGGCTGTAAGAGTACCACATTATATGCCTAAAGCACCTATAGCTAAACATGTAGACACATGCATTTGTTTCCTAAAACACCCATTCAAATCATTTGTATAGCATTCACTTATTCACATCATACATTAAGTTTATTATATCCCAGTTCTCAATATATAGTAATCATACTTTACAAAACTAAGTGAAAATTTAAAATTATTCACAGGCCATTCAAATGGGCAAAATTAATATTTATAAATTCAACATGCCAAACCATAAAATTTTCCAATTGAACAATTGTAAAAGAATGTTTCAACAAAACTAAACAACAAATAAAATCATGTTCAATATATGATAATGTCATGATCAGTTTGAGATACAAAATTGCACATACAATGCTTTCTCTATTAAGTTAATGCTTTTAACCTACACGTGGAAGCAACCAACACGCTAACCAAGATTTGTTTAGTGGTACATAACCTTTTATGATTACTTCTAAACAAGATATATATAGGTACACCTCATTATATAGGCACACATTTATGGTATATAATTCATAATCCATTAAGAATCACAGTTGAACTTGAATGGTACATGCATGTTCTTACCTTCCCTACCTCATGGTTAGTTGTAATTATGTATGAACATGGTATCATATTACATGCATGGTCATTTAACACGTCAATCCATTTCACACATTTATTTCATGCAAATCAAGTGAATTAGGCATTATAGCGTCATATTAATGTTGTTTCCGAGTTCATTTATTAGTTAAAATTCAAATACCATTACTTTTCTTAACATAACCCAATGTATCCTAAACCACTATAGATTGGATAATGGATTGTATAGTGTCCTCAAGACTTATGTGCCTATACCCATAAATAATGTGTCAATGTGCTTAGTGTTTCAATTACACAGTGCTTTTAAAGCTTACGTGGTTGTGCCCACAAGTAAATAGTTATATAGTACCTTTGGGGCTTACGCAGTTGTACCCAATATAAAAAAAAAATCAATTTGTGCAATATTCTCAAAGCTTATGCTGCTGCACTCACTGAAGTGATTTATAAAGTGATAGTGAAGTTACACTATTAAGGCGCTAGTGGCATGCCAACTTATCCAAACACTATTGTTAGTCTAAGCATACATGGGCATTAAAGTTCATTCAATCATTCTCAGTGTAGCCATTACATTAACATGCTTTTTCTTTGTTTAGTCATAGAAGTATGCTTATAACACGTGTTTAATCATATAGCAACAGGCCATGTCAATAATACAATGTCGTTAATCTCAATGTCTCAATAGTATTGTTCATTATTCATGTACTTTTCATTTATGCATACTCATTATAGCATTAACTTATGCATCAACATATGTGTAGACACTAGGTTTCTAGGGCTCCCATGTTCAGATTGCCTAATGATGAAAAAAGAACAAAATTATAATAAATAGGGATGTTAACGTCCGATTTAAAGATCTTTTCATTTAAAGTTTTTAAAATCATGATTAATTTTCGAAGATAAGTCCTTGCCTAACCCGAAAATCTTGCGGTGCGACTCAAACTGCAAGAAAAATAGGCGTCTATGGTGGGTTGAAGGCTTAGGCAAATAGGCTTGAGCCCGATGCCCAACACTAATAACAAGAGGGTGTTTAAATTGGAAAATTTGCATTTTAAAAGATTCAGGTTGCTGGGTGGCAAAATTACGTTGTTTTGACCCCAAAACAATCGTTTTACGCCCAAAATAGCCATTTTGTGCTCTACTAAAATGGCCATTTCAAGTTCAAAACGTGCATTTCGAACTTTGCTGAAATGGCCATTTCAGTGTCAAAATTACAGTTTC
>CANXYI010985139.1:0-12146 GCA_948208565.1 Hura crepitans
AAATGAAATTTGACTAATAAATAAAGTACGCTAATTAATCAAGAATATGAATTAATATGGAATATACTAACTATGAAAGAAAATGGAAAGGAAATCTTAGGATTGATGGTTGCTTATACACTGGATAGGTTGACCAATCAACTAGAGATTAACAGTTGCTAGAGGATGAGCCTATATAGATTTTAGCCTATGTATGGCAGGTGCAACCGTTGAGTATTGGTTTAAGCCTGCACACTCTAGGTATTGGGAGGTTTACGGACTGATTCCTACTACCCACTTATGGATATTGAGAGGCCCTATGGGACTAATCCCTACTATCCACCTACTATACTACTTATATTGATTGTATTGGGATATTGGCAGGTCCCACAAGACTGATCCCTACTTTCCCCTTCCCGATATTGGGAGGTTCCTCAGAACTAATCCCTACTATCGGGCAAAAGGTGTGTAAAGACACCGAGGTCCATAATGTGGGCCACTGTATAGCTTTGTCTTTTGTCCGGTTCTTAGATTAGGTTGGTGTAATAGTCGAGGTCTAAAATGGGGACCACTGCACATGGTGATTCCTATTATCCAGTGGTTAGGAGTTCTTCCTAAACTGCGGGGTGTATAAACGGATTAAGTAAAGAACTTGAATAGACTTAAAGGACATTAAGAAAGAAGTGGACGTTAAATTGTTATGATTGAAATAAACATCTTAAGAACTAAAGATAACCTATCTAGAAAGAGATGGGATAAATCTATGTAATTTTAGTAAGACTCTTAAAGAATGTAAAAGACTGAAGAAATGGTGAATACATAGAAAGATATGTATAAAGGAATAAGTATAGAGCGAGTTAGCTAATTCACCTGAAAGAGGTAGTAAACTATACCTATATACATAATGAATAAAGCTAAGGAATTGAGATAGATCAGTGAACAGTAAAGAATATAAGGCAAAGCTATGCAAAGCATGTAACTTAAATATAGTAAGGCTAGCTAGAATGGAATAACATCAGTATGAATCATAATTAAGTGGTAATGAAATAGTAACTAATGATGAAACATCATGTCAAACCTTAGGTTATGAGTGAGTTAAGGTATGGTAAACTAGTGAATAATTAAGCATAATTGAGAGTTGTAATAGAGGGATTAGAATTTATAAATAGATGAGAATCAAACTATCTTGTGTGCTTACATGTGATAGTGATACATGATATGTTTCATTAAATTCACCACTGAGTGCATACTTAACGTATCGGGTGTCCGATACGTAGGTGTTAAATCTGGATGATGTCATGTGTACAACCAGTAGTCAAGCTAATGACTATCCAAGTATGATATTGTCTGATTAGATATGATGTTTCAATAGATAGAGGTACTCGTGCATGTACTATGGGTACTAGGATGGTATGATAGTTATATGGTTAATATATTGTCCTAGTGCTAGCAAGAAATGAACCTCTAGCTAAAATCACAGTCTAAGTAGGTATTTGACTATAGAATCAAGCATATGAGTGTTATATGCCTAGTGAGTTTACCTCAGATGATAGGAACTGTTAAATAAAATTTCTAAACTAAATAGGAGAAAGCTAAGTAAGAGTTAAACGAAAAGCCCCAAGGAAAATCCAAGGATGGGTGACCTTACAGGAAGTAGCACACTTTACCTATTTTCTTCAAGAATAGGTAGGGGGCGTTACACAATGGGTAGTAAGGATCAATCCAAGTGGACCTCCCAATACCTGAGTGTGCAGGGTTTATCTCAGAACCTCTACGGCTGCACCCACCATATCTAATAGACAACAGTAGTCCTAGGAGGATCAAACTGCCTAGCAGCTACTAATTCCCTAGTTGACCGGTCGACTTATCTAGTAGGTGTCCAACTAATTGGCTAAATTACTATTAATTTCTTAACTAGGACATTTACCATCATTTTTACTATGTCTCATGTCAATCATGCTAATGAATTGCATTACATACAACATTTCACACAAAATGACATTTTTAGCCTATCATCTCAAAATCACTATTCATTTGGTCAATTTATGGGCATGTTACTATTCATTTGGTAAATTTCCAAATTTGTGTCTTTCATAACATCCCATATACCAATCCAAACTCCATAATTCTTTCATCAATCCTTCACATAACATCACATGAAACATGTATCGTAACCATGCCACCAATGGCACACATATAAACATAATTTTCTCAGTCATTAATTAGGTACACATTATATGCTCAATTAGGCCATTATTTATCAAGTTTACATGCAATATATCTTAGTAACATTATTCTATTTCAAGAATGTTTTATACACTCCATTTACATGAAATTATCACACCTAACATGCCATATGCATTACTATACATATCATGCCATCCCACACATAACATTTGGCCACACTATGCACATACACATACACCTCATTTCTTACCCTAATTATCATGCATAACATATTATTTTGACCACATTAACATAGCTATATCATTAGTTTCCATCCAAACTATGCCTAACATTAAAACCTAGCAATTCCATACACAAAACATGCACATTTTCATGGCAAGACATATGACATACTCAATTTAACTATATTCCATATACCTAGGGTGTGAAAACACCTTTTTCTCCACCATTTGAAGGCCTAACTTGAGCTTCTCCTTTAATGGATTCCTTTAACCCTAAACATACACAATCTTAGCTTAGAAAAATTCTCAAAAATGCTACATAGCTCTAAATGAAAATCTAAAACCATGGTTTTTCTTAGAATACTCTAAGCTACCCAAAAAAAATTTTTGAATTAAAACTACATACTCTTAAAAATGGCACTATTCACTGAGATTGAACTTCTTCCTCTATAAGCAAAATTCCTCACTTTTCTCACTTGGATTAGACTCTAAAGGTCTTGGTGGGTATAATCCATATATGTTTTGTGATATTTGGGTGTGTATGGGAGGAGAGAGAAAAGAAAAATAGAGGGGAAAAGCCTTAAAAATGGCATCGATGAAAGAGAGGGAATAGGGAAGATGAAGTTGGTTCCACACATTTGACCCTCTCACATGTGTGGGCCTTTATATAGGGATAGGTGGATGACTTAGATCACAACACGTGGCGATCTAATTGTCCGTTTTCCCTCGATTTCTTTTTAAACTTCAAAAATTCATAAAAAATTCTCTAGACCTCCAAAAATACTCATTTCAATTTTAAAAATCCTTGATTAGTGCCACTAATGCCCATGTACAATTTCAATTCAAAATTCCACTATTGACTTTTTGACACTATTCACCCACTAGAGTAAAATATTCCAAAAATATACTAAACAACCTCAAAAAATTAAAATTTATTCTCTATCATATTAATTGGAATTTTTAAGGTGTAAGGTATGGTATTTTTGAGTCCATCTGGGCACATCCCAGGGCTATCCCAGCACAACCTCATTTTATCTCCTCATTCACTAGTTCTTAACTCGAAATGATTTATTGATTTTGCTAAATTTTTAAATTTTTTCATTTTACTCATTTTTAGGCCCGTTAAAGTTTTATGACCAATATGCCCCTTTTTTGGCCTCGTGAAGGTACCTCGCACTGTAGGGAACACGATTCGGGCCTAAAAGGTACTGTTCATAGAACTTGGACTTACAGGCATTACAATTCTTCCCCTCTTAAGAAATTTCATCCTCGAAATTACCTGCTGTGAAGAGATGTAGATATTGCATCCTCATTTATTCCTCACTTTCCCATGGGGCTTTTGTTGTATTATAGTGCCTCCATAACACCTTTACTAGGGGAATAAACTTGTTCCTTAGCTACTTTACTTCTTAAGCTAGAATCTGCAATAGTTCTTCCTTATATGTCGAGTTTGGCTATACTTATATCTCTTTCACAGCTATTACGTGTAATGGATATGATCTGTATCACCTCAATATCAATACATGGAAGACATCATATATCTACTGTAGCTCAGGATGTAATGCTAATCTGTGCGCCAAGTGTCCCACACGTTCTATGATCTCATAGGGCCCAATGAACCTAGGGCTGAGTTTCCTTTTCTTACTAAATCTAAGCATCTTCTTCAACAATGACACTTTTAAAAACACTCGATCACCAACTTCATATTCAATGTCTCACCTTTTCTAGTTAGTAATTCTGTTAATCCGAAGTGGCCTTTAATCTCTCTCTTATGATCTTAACTTTTTTCTCAGTGTCTTGGATCAAGTCAAGTCCAACAATCTTGTTTTTTCCCAGATCACTCCAACAAAGTGGAGTCCTGCACCTTCTACCATACAATGCTTCATAAGGTGCCATTCTTAAGCTGGCCTGGTGGCTATTGTTGTAAGCAAACTCAGCTAATGATAGGTACTGATCCTAATTGCCCTTGAACTCTATCGCATAGCTACACAACATATCTTCCAACACTAGTATCACCCATTTTGACTATCTATCCATCTGAGGATGAAATGCCATGCTGTATGTTAATCGAGAACCCAATGCCTATTGTAACTTCTTCCAAAACATGAAAGTAAATCTCAGGTCTCAATCTGAAATGATGGCCACTAGTACTCCATGCAACCGCACAATCTCATCAATATATAATCTAGCTAGCTTCTCTAAGGAATAATCCATTCTCACTGGGATGAAGTGAGCTGTCTTTGTCAATCCATCCACTATAAACCCATACAACATTGCACTTGTTTTTGGTCAATGGCAATCCCATCACAAAATCCATGGTGATCTTCTCCTATTTCAATTTTGGAATTACTATCAGATGTAATAATCCAGAAAGGATCTGATGTTCTGCTTTCACCTGTTAACATGTCAAACATCGAGTCATATATTCAACTACTTTTCACTTTATTCTTGGCTAACAATAATGGGGTTTCAACCTAAGATACATCTTTGTACTTCCTAGGTGTATGGAATATGGAGCTTCATAAGCCTCTTTCAAGATCTACATTCTCAATCCATCCACTTCTAGAATACATAGCTTGTTCTGATAATACAAGCTTCCATTATCACTTAACTCAAATCCTATCATCTTCCCCTCTTTCACTTTACTCATAGTTTGCAACATCTGTTCAACTATTCATTTTTTAACTAAGCTTCCTTTATCTGTTGCCTAAAGTCAGATTTAACTTGCATTTCAACCAAAACTACATCTTCTACTGTGTACTCTACTCTAGCATACATAAGCTTTAGGGTGGCAATAAGCTTCTTGCTAAAGGCATCTACAACCATGCTCGCCTTTTCTAAATGGTAGTCGATCAGGTAATCATAATCCTTGATTAACTCTATCCATTATTGCTATCTTAGATTTAGCTCCCTCTATTTAGGCAAATACTTCAGACTTTTATGGTCGGTGTATATGTAACACTTCTTTCCATATAAATAATGTCTCCACACCTTTAATGCAAACACAATGGCAGCTAACTCCAAATCATGTGTGAGATAGTTCTTCTCATAAGGCTTCAGTTGCTTGGAGGCATATGCAATCATCTTGCCTTCCTGCATCAGCACATAACCAATTCTGTTGTGTGAGGCATTATTGTATATCACAAACTTCTTCCCTTGTTTTGGTTGGGTAGGGATAGGACCCTCTGTTAACATTCTCTTCAATCTATCAAAACTAGCTTGACACATATCATGCCACTCAAACTTAACATCCTTTCTTATTAACCATGTCAATGGAGCTGTAATCATAGAAAAGCCTTTCACAAACCTCTGATAATATCCTACCAATCTTAGAAAACTTCGAATCTTAGTCGCATTTCTAGGAGGATTCCACTCTAACATAGCTTTAACTTTGCTCGGGTCTACTTTAATACCTTCAGCTGAGGTAATGTGAACCAAAAAGGCTACTTCTTCCAACTAAAACTTGCATTTACTCAGTTTAGCATACAATTGCCTCTCTCTTAAAGTTTGCAACACAATTCTGAGATGTTGCACATGTTCCTCCCAAGTTCTAGAGTACACCAAAATGTTATCGATGAACACTATAATAAACTGATCCAAATGAGGCTTGAAGATCCAATTCATCAAATCCATAAAAGGCTACCGGGGCATTAGTAAGCCTAAATGGCATCACTAGGAACTCATAATGCCCATATCGAGCTCTAAAGGTAGTCTTAGGGATGTCACTCTCCTTGATCCACAACTGATGATATCTCGATCTCAAATCTATCTTGGAAAAGGTACTAGCACTCTATAGCTAGTCAAAGAGATCATCAATCCTAGGCAATGGATATTTATTCTTAACTATCACTTTATTCAATTGCCTATAATCGATGCATAACCAGAGCGACCCGTCTTTCTTTTTCACAAATAGTACAGGTGCTCCCTAGGGTGATGCATTAGGCCTAATGAAACCTTTATCTAACAGTTCCTACAACAGCACTTTTAACTCCTTTAACTCTATTAGTGCCATCCTGTATGGTGTGATAAACATTGGATTCATGCTAGGATATGTCTCAATCTTAAAATCTAACTCTTGATATGGAGTCAACCTTGATAACTCCTCTAAAAACACATCAGGGAACTCAGACACAACTGGTATTTGATCAAGACTAGGAGTCACAACACTCATATCTACCATAAAAGCTAAGAATGCTTCACAACCCTTCCAAATGAGTTGCCTAGCTATAGTAGCTGAGATGATGTTAGATAGGGAATCTCTTTTACCTACAACTATCACCTCTTACCCACTTGTGGTCTATAGACTCAACCTTTTCTTTTCTTAGTTAATCACTACTTTGTGCTCTAACAACTAGTCCATACCAAGTATAACATCAAACATATGAAAGGGAAGTTTAATCATATCTATTGGAAAGGTTTGATCCTAAATTATCATAAGATAATGTCTATAAACTGTGTTCATTATAACACTCTAGCCAATCAGATTACTCACTTAAAGGTCTAGGTTAATAAGTTCTAGCTTAAGTCCCCTATCTTGTGCTTATGTGTTGCAAATGTAAGAGTGTGTCAATCTAGGATCAATCAAAGCTAATATTAGAGCCTCAAATAAAAGAAATGTACCCGCAATGATGTTTGGAGTCTCAACTTCCTCCCAAGCATGAATAGCATACTGTCGTGCTGGAGCTCTAGCCTTTAACTTGGTCCTCTGACTGGTACTTGGCTAGTCCTGGCTTTACTACCTCGGTGGTCTACTAGGAGCTGTTGCAACTATTGCTTGAGTCTATGCCACCTTTGATTGTCTCTAAGGACAATCTCTCTAGAAATGGTCTTTAGCTCCACATACAAAACATTCCCCTCATCTAAACTACCAGTATTGGCCCTATTATCTCCTCTGCCAACTTCCACATGTCAAAGGTGCACTTCTAGTTGTGGATATTATAGCACTTGAGGCCTGCTATGATAGAGGTGGTCAAGGCCTAGGAGGATAAGCCTAACCAAACCTCTAGGATGAAGCCTACCTCTAGGATTGCTAACCTATCTATCTCTAGGATTGTTGACTAGGCTGGAAGTCCCTCTGTCTCTTGCCCCCTCCTAGGTTTGAACTAGTATAACCCATAGTGAATGGTCTCTTCATCTGAAATAGCTCCCTCTTCTCCTACACCATCTTCTGCATATCATACGCTATCGCTACTAGCTTAGAGAGGTCTCTGATCTTAAGAGTAGAAATCTGCATCTTTAGCTCAACATTGAGGCCTTTCTTGAACCCATTACACTTTTCATCATCAGTAAGAATGAACTCCATTGCATACCTACTCAACCAAGTGAAGTCCTTCTCATACTCCGATACTAATCTCCTCCTCTATCTCAGATCGAAAAACTCTTACCTCTTCTTGTCCTTGTATGACTCAAGAATATACTTCTTTCGAAATTCTTTTAAGAAGCTCTAACATAATGTTAGCTGCTACCTTCCTCTTTTTCAAAGTATCCCACCAGTGGAAGGCCTTTTCCTACAGTAAGGAGGTAGAGCACTTCCGACACTCCTCCTCTGTACACTCTAGCTGCTTTAGCATCCTCATGGTCTGCTCCTACAAATACTCTACCTTTACTGCATCATCCTCCCTCGCACCTATGAAGTCCACCCTCCCTTCTTCTTCACCCTCTCTAGATAAGTCTTCTATAGTGTTAGGGGAATTGGTGGAGGTGGCAAAGGTGCAACAAGAATTAGAGCTAGTAGTGGTGGTAGAGGTGCAGCAGTGTGTCTTAGTAGCTCTACTATCTACTACAGCAAGGCTGGAAAGGCTTGAGCTTAAGGAT
This sequence comes from Hura crepitans, assembly GCA_948208565.1. Taxonomy (NCBI): domain Eukaryota; kingdom Viridiplantae; phylum Streptophyta; class Magnoliopsida; order Malpighiales; family Euphorbiaceae; genus Hura; species Hura crepitans. The sequence goes on from CANXYI010985139.1 coordinate 8,202, forward strand.
GTGGCTAGTGAGCAACATCACTAGGCTTTGGAGTGGCTACACTAACCTTTGGCCCATGAATAGTGGTGGAAGCATGACTAGCCACCTCTTCCCTTCAATCTAGTAGGGTTCATTCACTCATCGTATCTATAACTATACAAAAACACTTATCAGCTTCATATAGTGTAGATTGACCCAAAAATAGAACCCTAGACTCATGCTCTCATGTACAATATGCCTAGGAATGTCTAAACCTACTCTGGTACCACTAACTGTAACACCCCTTGCCTATTCCTGAAGGAAATAAGCAAAGAGCGCTACATCTCGTAGGTCACCCATCCTTGGATTTCCTTAGGGCTCATTCATTTAACACTTAGGTGACTTTGAGCAACTTTAACCTAACTTGACCTTTTAATGTTTATTTATGTGTAACCTTTCATTATTTCCTATTTTAGTCAGTTAAAACACCAAATTATGTCTGTTAACCATTTACAGAAAATCTAGCAGCATAACAGCTACCCGGGTGAAAAACAAAAATTTTTCCTATAAGAAAAGCACTTCTAAAATAGTTTCAACCCAAACCACAACTTCTGGACCCTTTTAGTCCCCCAAAAATCATCAACCCAACATAGCAAGACATAGGGTCTTAAACCCAAAATAGATAAACACAAGCATATATATATATAACCATAACAATAGGTTTATAAAGCTATTTAATGTTACTATATCTCCATTTTTTATACTTTACACATATGCCACTAACTTTATACCTACTATACATGAGTGACTATCTACAAAACCTAAAAGAGTAACAAAAGAAATACCAATAGGACTCTGGGTTAGCTACATAAGCTCCCGGTGAAGCTAGATAGCTATCTGCTCTACTGCCTGTGCATCGGAACATCGACACGCTGAGTATGAACTCAGTGGTGGAATAGATACAATAAAGTATGTCACACATATAAACATACATATGAGTCATGTACACGCATGCCTAGATACATTATTCCACATGGTCATGTAAGATGTCAGAATAGATACCAGTTACCCTATTCAGTCATTCCTAGTCATGTTATCCAGTTAATGTTCATATATTAAGTTCATAGTCATGTTCAATATAGTTTAGGCCCATAATAGACAGATGACACTTTAAGATACAAAATAGTGGGATCTATCATGTGCAATGGTCCACATTTTAAGCCTTGATAACTGCACCTACCTTGCCCGATAGCAAGAATTAGTCTATAGACCTCCTAATACTGAACTAGTAAATAGCAAGGATCAGTCCGTAGACCTTCTAATAACTACAAGTGGGATAAGAGGGATCAGCCTTGAAGGATCTCCCAATACCCCGAGTCATATCTCTAAAGCATCATGGATGGATAATAGAGATCAGCCCCATGGGACCTCCCAATATCCACAAACAATTAATAGGTAGTAGGGATCAGCCTAAGTGAACCTCCCAATACCCGAGTGTGCAGGGTTCATCTTAGAACCTCAGTGATTGCACTTGCCACATCTAACAAACAATAGTAGTCCTAGGAGGACCAAACTGCCTAGTAATTGCTAATTCCCTAGTTGATCGGTCAACCCATTTAGTGGATGTCTAACTAATGGGCTTAATTACTATTCATTTCTTAACTAGGACATTTACCATCATTTTTAATACATCTCATGTCAATCATGCTAATGAATTGCATTACATACAACATTTCACACAAAATGACATTTTTAGTCTATCATCGTAAAATCACTATTCATTTGGTCAATTTATGGGCATGTTACTATTCATTTGGTAAATTTCCAAATTTGTGTCTTTCATAGCATCCCATATACTAATCCAAACTGAATGATTCTTTCATCAATCCTTCACATAACATCACATGAAACATGTATCGTAACTATGCCACTAATGGTAGATATATAAACATCATTTTCTTAGTCATTAATTAGGTACACATTACATGCTTAATTAGGTCATTATTTATCAAGTTTACATGCCATATATCTCAGCACCATTATTCACTTTTAAGCATGGTTTATACACTCCATTTACATGCCATTATCACACATAGCATGCTATATGTATAACTGCACATATCATGCCATCCTACACATACCATTCTGCCACACCATGCACATACACATACACCTCATTTCTTTCCCCAATTATCATTCATAACATATTATTTTGACCCCATTAATATAGTTATATAGTTAGTTTACATCTAAATTATGCCTAACATCAAAACATAGCAATTTCATACACAAAAACATGCACATTTTCATGGCAAGACATATGACATACTCAATTTAACTCTATTCCACATACCTAGGGTGTGAAAACACCCTTTTCTCCACCACTTGGAGGCCTAACTTGAGCTTTTCCTTCAATGGATTCCTTTAACCCTAAACATCCACAATCTTAGCTTAGAAAATTTCTCAAAAATGTTACATAGCTCTAAATGAAAATCTAAAACCATGGTTCTTCTTAAAATGGTCTAAGTTGCCTAAAAAAATAAAAATTTATTAAAACCACTTACTCTTAAAAAATGGCACTTTTCACTACGACTGAACTTCTTGCTCTTCAAGCAAAATTCCTCACTTTTCTCACTTGGATTAGACTTTTGAGGTCATAGAAGGTCTAATCTATATAAGTTTTGTGATTTTTGGGTGTGTATGGAAGGAGAGAGAAAAGAAAAAGGAAGGAGAAAAGCCTTGAAAATGGCATCGGCCAAAGAGAGGGAATGGGGAAGATGAAGTTAGTTCCATATATGTAACCCTCTCACATATGTGGGCCCTTATATAGGGATAGGTGGATGGCTCAGATCGCGACATGTGGGGATCTAACGGTCTATTTTCTCCTAGTTTCTTTTTTAACTTCAGAAATTCATAAAAAATTCTTTGGACCTCCAAAAATACTCATTTCAATTTTAAAAATCCTTAATTATGCCACTAAGGACCACGTAAAATTTCTAGTCAAAATTCCACTATTGACTTTTTAACACTATTCACCCGATATAATAAAATATTCTGAAAAAATAACAAATGATCTCAGAAAATTAAAATTTCTTCTCCATCATATTAATTAGAATTTTTTAGGTTTAGGGTATGGTATTTTTGGGTCCATCTAAGTACATCCTGGGGCTGTCTTAGTACAACCTTATTTTATCTCTTTATTCACTAGTTCTTAACTTGAAATGATTTATTAGTTTTGCAAAATTTTTAAATTCTTTTATTTTGCCCATTTTTAGGCTTGTTAAAGTTTTATGACCAATATGCCCCTTTTTTGGCCTCATAAAAGTGCCCCACACTGCAAGGAGCATGATTTGAGCCTAAAAGGTACTATTCATAGAACTTGGACTTATAGGCATTACAATATAAGGGTGGAAACATCTAGATTTTATGAGCATCATCTCCTTAAACTCCATGGATGGCCGAAATTAAGCTTTCCCCCACTATAAACATGACATTTTCTCAATCATCAACCCCTAAAATGGACCTAAACCCCCAAACCAAAGGTATAGAATCCATCAAACACCTTTATAAAGCCTAAAAATGATGAAAACAAGCAAAACAAGGAAGATTTGGAGGAATTCAAGTATGAAGAATTTTAGAGATTAAAATGATTTTCTAAGATATTTTGGGAGCCTAAATAAATGCTTCTAGTGTTGGTTTGGATTTTAGAGCAAGTGTGGATTTTCTATGAATTTTTCTAATGAAAATTACATTATGTTTCTAGTGATTTTTAGAGGTGAGCATGGGATGAGCAAATCAATCTTGTGGAAGGCAATTTTGGAGGCAAATGAACTCATAAGTAAGTATACTCAATGAAATATATGCTTATTTGTGTGATTGATAAATTTCAAGTATATATATGTGTGTATGGAAATTTCTTGGTTTGTGATTATGTTGTGTTTAATGCATGGATACGGCATGATTAAGTTATATAAATATGTTTAAGAT
>CANXYI010985184.1:0-20395 GCA_948208565.1 Hura crepitans
TATATCGAGCTATATATATATATATATATATATATATATATATATATATATATATATATATATATATATATATATATATATGATTGCTATTGTCTGTTGTGTCTATTTTATGATAGGTTTGAGACCTTATGATGCCTGTGATGGCTATGATGCATGTGCGATGATTTTGTATTTGTGAATAGTGAGTTGAGAGGACTAGATGAGTCCAAATGGATGTGAAGGGATGATTTATATATAGAAGTGTGAATTTCTTTACAAGAAAATTTTTGATTTTTAACCCAGGTAGCTGTTATATTGCCTGATTATGTATAAAATATTTTTCAAATGAAATGAAAGTTTTTTATAGTATCTTATGACCAATATAATGATAATATAAGAAAAAATAGGAAAATAATAGACCGATATGCTAATTACAATGAAATCACTAAGTCTTAAATGAATGAAAGTTAAGGGTAATTTCATGATGGGTGACCATAAGAGAAGTTAGCATCTTTGTCAGGTTTCTTCAAAAATCAGGTAAGGGTGTTACACCCAAGTTTGATTATAGGCTTAACTAGGCCCAAGTGATCTCTCATATTTAAAGTGCATGCAAAAGCAATGGCCTATAACATTTAAATCTTGATTAAGGTGAAATTAGATTAGGCCAATTATAGATAAAAGGCATAATGGGCTTAGCCCCACTTCAAATAAGGTTAAGTGTATTAGGGCCACATAATAGTTATAATGTAATCCCAAACACTTAGGGTCATACAACTTAGGGAGAGTTGCTAAGCTTGACTATATGGGCTCATGGCTTTGTCTGAGGGGCTTTGATAGCTCCCATAAGTGGTGGTCCCTCTTAATAGGTATTTCTAATTAAGGATAATAACAATCAATTAGTTCACCATTTTATATACCTGAAGGTATGAGGCTTATAAGTGATTGATATGTTAGCAATTCCCTATTCTTGAATGAAAAATGGGTTTATGTTTAGCAACTCTAGGGGTAAAAAGGGACACAATGTATATAGGATGCAATGTATGGGACTAATATAAATTATAATATTAGAAGGCATATTATTTGGGCACTATCGGATTCAATTCTCAGTCCCTAATGAAGTTTCCACTATAGATTTAATAGATATGATTAGGGATGAGGCAATTAGTGTTTGGGAGTTACCACCTAAGTCTTCACCAAGGCAACTAATTTTTTGCCTAGAAAGGTTTAAAAAATATATTTTATTTATACTCTAATAATTTACCTTCCTTTATATTTAAACATTTATCAATATCATATCATGCTTCTAAGCACTTTTAATTAAAAACATACATGTCACCTTTTCATCTTGAGGAAATAAATTCACAACATTCGACAAATACAACAAACATAATTATGTATTGTACATCCAAAAATTGGGTCATTCATTGGTTGAAGTTTAACCTGACAACTACCTATAATTCCATAGGAATTGGCAATAATTGCCTAACTCCCATCTCTAGGAGACTAACCTTTGTTAAAATACATTTTTCACTTGAATTTTACTAAGGAAAAATCAAAACTATTTCATTAGGAAAACAACAATTAATGAAGTAAAAAACCATCTATCTGAAGTCTAGGCTTTTTGGTGTGCAAAACAAGTTGTTTATTCTACCTATTACATCCCAAAATAACCAAAGAAAATAAAAAAGTACAAAAAATAAACAAATAAAAAATAAGCTATTTGGTCCCATCTCAGCATTGGTAAGTCCATACGGATTCAGTAGAGCCTTTGGCCTATGTCTACGCAGACTAAAACATTTCATGAGAGCAATATCCTTTCAAACCTCATATCCAGCAAGAATGGTCAACTTTTACATAACTTAAAAGAAAATGATTAGTAACCTTCATAAAGGTCTGTTGGGACCTAACAATAACACTAAATAGAATAATAATATAAACAAGAATTTTTATGGAACATGCATAAATAAATAATATAACTAAAGAGTTGACAAATTAGTCATGCAATAGAGAAATAAAAATACATCATAACAATATTCATAAGATCTAGGTTGCAAAACATATGTTCGTGCAGACTACACACCTTGGGAAAGAAAGCCTGTGTGGATCACATGGCAATATACAAACATAAAACACATACATCTGCATAGACTTCACTCTTTATGTAATAGAGTCTATGTGGACCACACATTCATTCTATAACATCAATGATATACATATTAAGAATAAAATAGTCATAAAACATGATGTCATAAAGACATGCCAACATAATGGATATAATATGTTAATACATAAAATACAAACCAAGTGAAAAACTTTTATTGAACAATATTCTGCACGAATGTCAAATCATGTACATATTAAATATCAAGTCCTTGTAAATCTTATCATGTATTAAGGTAAGTCCGTGTGATTACAATGTTAATTCCAGAATGATTACATCATTTTAATGGATAATTACATATGATCAAATAGCCCAAAGTAGCAACTTACTCTTATAATCAATATGGGGATTACATAAAATCACCTCACATATCGATTGATCATGGGAGATCATTGTTTTACAAAAAAAAATCATACAAATGGATAATCATGATAAATAAGACAAGCTTTATATCTTAAATTATGAAAAAGCTTCAAGCAACCATGCAAAAGGTTAGGTTTTAGAAAGAAAGATAGTTTTTTAGTGTAGGTTAAGATAGATCAAATCTTACTTTGGAGCCAACACCTAGACTCTCAAAAGCGTAAGTTTTGAGTTCTAAAAATTCCTCCCCTAATGAAGGGGCATTTATAGGTTTAGTAGGTGGCTCTCCCATTCAAAAGAGGTAAAATCCTAATAGGATTAGGAGTTAGAGTCTAAATAGGAAGTTCACACTTCTGGAAGCTTTTTGATGATAAGTCCATGCGAACCATAATTGCTAAGTGCATACAGACCTAGGCTTTGGGTTCACCCCAGTGAATCATAGGCCTTAGGCCTAATTTTGTAATGAGTTCATTATAGTCCATGTGCATATGGACTTTGGTTTGTCCTGGCAGACTATGGACCATGGGCCAAGTTGGATCTTGATAGGATTGTTATAAACCTTATAGCATCAAGTTCGGGTTAACTTATACTAAGGTAGTCTATACAAACCAACGTTTTAGGTTGATTGCTTTATTGCTTAAGCTTCTCTCTAGTTAACATCATAAGCCCAAAAGGTAAGGCATCCACACCTAGGTCATTCCGAGCAAAAATAAATTATTTTATTATTTAGCTTAGACTGGACTACTATTTACTAGACACTGTTGCAAAAACTTGCATTTTTGATCTCCTTATTAACTTCAATTTCCTCTTAAACTTTGCCTAAAATTATTTTATTGTTTTTACTTTCATTCTATTTAGTTAGTATAGCCTGGGTCTCAAGAGACACTATCAACCTTGGGGAAGCACTATTCACTATCTCACTTTTTATCATTTGTTAACTACACAAATGATATCATTTCTATACCAAATTGCAACCCTAATCTATACATAGCATATACTTTCAAGCTATAAGAAAACCCTAATCATATCCCATGTGTCACTATTCATGACCCTAAGATCTACTATTCACAATCCTAAGATCTATTATTCATAACCCTAAGATTTGTAATATAATTATGTTAATATGTATGCTTGATGATTATAGTATAAAAAAGTGAACATGGCTCTCATTAGTTAATATAACCATCTAGGAGACATATTTAAAATGGGTTAGTAGTCGACTTTCTAGGCCGAATAGAGATGATTCTGCTATAGTGGAATATTGGTTTGAAAGGATTGAGAAAATATTGGAGTAATTAAAGTACAAAATAGAATAAAACTTTATTTGCACCACATATCTACTGCAAGAAGAAGGGTATCACTAGTGAAAAAAAGTTGCAAAATGGAAAACTCTAGTCTTTTTTCTTTAGGAGTTCAAGAAGAGGTGCATTATAAAAGATTATTTGGTGAAAAAGAGACAGTAGTTCTTGGAGCTAAAATAGAGAGGCAAACAAGTATCAGAGTATGAAAAGGAGTTTTTTATACTTAGTAAATACATAATAGAAATTGTACCTACGAAGGAAGAGGTTTAAAAAGAGCATCAATGCTAATATCTGACTGCAAGTAGCTATAAACAAGGTAAGGGAATTTGCTTTACTAGTTGTTATAGCCTCTACAACGAATGACATGCTAAAGGAAAAAAGAGAAAGCTTCTAAAAAAAGAGATCATTTATAGAAGGTTAGGCTAGCTTAGTACTAGAAGCAAGTAAAAAGTAGAAAGGAAGCCCTAAAACATAGACCCATAGAAATTAGCCAAAACTCAAAGATTAGCCCCAGTAGGGCAATTTAATCCTTGATAACAGTAAAGGCCAACCACTAGTACACCTATTCCCACTACTTACAGTGCATTACCTATTTCTAGCACATGTGGCAGGAAACATAAAGGTATCTATTAGTGATCCATCATAAGAGCATGTTATAGATATGGTTTTAGGTGTCATTACTAGAAGGATTATATGCTAAAAACTGATGCCGAGTATTCTATGTGACTCCAAGCCTCAACACCAACACTAGCTAGGAGTTAGAAAGTGAGAAAGGGAGATTGAGCTGAGACAAGTTAAAAGCCTCGATTAGAGGAAAGCTAGAGAATAGAGGCTAGAGCACTAACTCACTAGTATGCCAATAGAGCATCAGAAGAGACTGACTATCCAAATGTTATTGCAGGTATATTTTATTTCCTTGATTCACCTACTTTGGCACTAGTCGACCCAAGGTCCACACACTCTTATGTTTGCAACACAGTAGCATAAGATGGGGGACAATAGTTAGAGCCCTTCGATACTAAGATCATGGTATGTGATATTAAACAAGGTGTACAAAGATTATCCTTTAGCTACCAAAGATATGTCTTCCCTGTTAATCTTATTAAACTACCCTTCAATGAATTCAATGTCATACTAAGCATGGATTGTGTAACACCCTAAAAACTCAATATAATGAATAGTACTTTCTCGAGATGAATAGTGTTCTCAAGACTCGGGATGTACTGAAGTCACCGGATGAAAGTATGAATCATAAAATAATTTTAGGTGAAGTTTAAAATAATTTAAAGATTATTAGAGTGGTTAAAAATGCCAAAGAAGTTTTTACTATAGTGTCTTGAGAATAATGACTAATACACAATTGAACCGTAAATTAATTACAAAGTTGCTTAGAAAATTATGAAAATTATACAACTTGATACTTAAAAATTCTAATGAGTCTAATGGTGCTAAATTTGGAATTTTTCAATATCAGGAAGTAATTTTTTGAGAAATCGAGCAACATAAATAATGAAATTAATTGGTTTTTTTGCATTTTTTAGCACTAATTTTTTTGAGGCATTTAAGGGATAATTAAAGTGAATTATTGCAATGAAAATGGTAATTTATTAGGCATAGAAAGATGATAAAATTTAGGGAAAATGTATGGAAAAAAGAATTTTTGTGAGAGGTATAAAAAGGTCAATTTAACTCAAAAAGTCAAAAGCACTATTCACTCTCTTCTCCCTCTCTTTCCTAATGCCACACTCTTCCTTCCCCTTATTTTCTTTACTTTGTTCCTCTATTTGAGTAAAAATCTTCACACTAAATTGAAACCATAGAGCCTCTACACCCTAAAACTCATCTAAGAAGTGGAAGAACTAGAAAAGGTTGCTTAATTTTCACAGCTTTTCAATCCAGTAAATAGTAACCTCCAATTTTTTAGGTAAGAATTTCTAACTTCTACTATTTTTCCTAGATAATAAAGGTGCCCAATAGTGGATAAATTATCTTAAATTGATTTTTGAAGCATTCATTGATTTTTTATGGAATTTTGAAGATTTGTTCTGTTTATTTTACAAAATTCCGAATCAAACCATGACAAGCACAAGGCCATGGTGTAGATGGATCTCATAATTTCTCTTCAGTCATCTCAGTATGTGTAATGAAAATAAAATGTGTAAATTGAACTAAATTTTCTAATTTTCCATATTAGGTCTAAAATGCATTAAATGTTAAAATGTGTGTACGGCTATTTATGTTATACAATTATTGTGTTGTATGGCATGTAATAACTATACTAAAGTGTTTCAAATGTTTGGAATTATTGGGAATTGACTGAATATGAAGAATGTGCTTTATGTGCCAAGTGGAGCATAATATGGAACATAAAATGGTCAAAAGAGCTAAATCTAGAAATTTATGTTAAACAAGACTAAATTGTTATTAGTTAGCTTAGTTGACATGCTTATGTGTGAATAAATGTGAGAGTATACATTAGAGAAGTAAAATGTGCCATTTGTGCATTATGATGGTTGTATGTACATATTATGTGAAAAATGCCTTTGTAAGCATTATGCGAGTATGTCATGTGACATTTGGCATAATGTATGGGAGTAATGTTCATGTCAAAACCATTTCATGACTATGGCTGAATGACATAGTGTTATAATTGAGTATGGCCTTTTGGTTTGAGATGTATTATTGCGTGTAATAGGCTATATATGTATGTGTGTCATGGCATTTGGTGGTTTAGTGCATGTAAATTTATTTACAAGTTGATTTTCATTATAGAATGAAGGCCTTTATATGCTAAATAATGTGAATATGATGTTAGAGGCATTGCTATGGACATGGCCAAATGGTATAATGCCATATCATAGGTTATATTTTTAAATGCTAAACAAAGGCTAAATGTAGTTACATGGGCATAAATAAGAATGACATTGAATGGTAAGATATAGTGAGTGGAAATGAAATGATATGTATTTAGAAATATGCATATTACCATGGAATGTGATAAATGACTTATTGAACACTTAATGAGCATGAATTATGGAAAAATGAACTAATAAAGGATAAAAAGGCCTAATGGCCAAAAACTACTAAGAAGCAATAAGGACCCATAATTTTTAATGCCATAAGATTTAAATGTGCATGAATATGACTTTGAATCGTGTCTATGTGTAATAGTTTGTAATACACAATAAATGTGCCTTAATGATCATGGTAGTGACAAAATAAAGAATAAGGGATAAAAATTGGCTCTATGGTTGAAACACCATAGTGGGCATAAGGGCTTGTGAGTCTTGATGCCATAAGGTCTAAGTGCATTAAGTTTATGTTCAAATATGGATATGTTAGATGTGTGATGATGAGCACTAAATACACATAAATAAGCAAGTATGGATGAATGGCCTAGAATGAGGAATATGTATGATAATTCATACATCATGAGAGTTATAGTGCTTACATACTTTAATTCACATATTTGAACATGACTATGATTAAAGTCATGAAAGAAATAAAGTTTAGGACCTAAAAGTGTCTTAAAGCCAAAATGAACTTTAAAAGAGTTTTTAAAAGCACATTATGCCATAAATTCAGAATTTAATGAAAGTAAAAGCATAAATGGTCCTAAATGGATTTATGACCTTATTTAAGTATGCATATGTTAAATACATACTAAAAATCCATAATTGAGATTGATAATATGGTTGATTATGAATATGGCATAATATGAGTGAAATGGGCATAAATGCTCAAAATGACATTTTTTTATGAAAATAAACAATTTTAGCCATTTAATGGCTAAAATATGTATATTAAAAACTATATAAGTTCATTTAGTGAGGTGAAACTAAAAATAATGGTTTTTAGCCCATGAGATGCAACAACCTAGGAAATGGATAGGTTGATTGGTCAACTAGGGGATTTATCAGTTGATAGGGCACTTTAGATCTTAGAAGAGATTAAAGGTTCACTTTTAGTCTTACCTAATGATATATGTTATATGATCTTCGAATCTAACTGGATGCAACCATCGATAAAGTTCTTATAGGGGCCACTACATTAAGCACATATTGGTATAGCTGCGTACATCTAGATTGACATTGCACAACCATACTAGTGCAGAACTGTCAGGTCCAAAATGTGGACCACTACATAAGTTTTGATCTCATTATCCATAGGTTTAGGGTTATCCCCATTGGCTTAATTAAATAAAATAAGGCAAATAATAAGAGAAATATATTATGCATTATATGGCTTTAAAATGATCAATAAGACCATGTATGTTTTGAAAATGATGTAAATTGATGAATTGATGTTTTTATATGTTGTTTTGCTATGCATGCATGAGATGGAGTTGCTTGTACATGGTGTATGTCAAATTGATCTTAATTATGGTATATCATTATTTGTATGCATATTATACTATATGTTAGATAGTTATGCATATTAGTGATTGGCATATTAAGAATGGTAATTTTAAAATATATTATTTCAATTAAACCACTAAGTAATTCGTTTAGTGAGTCATTTGTTTACGACATGCATGTACAAGGACATTTTGATGCTCAATGCCTTAAGACATTAAGACTTATCAAGAGAAGGCTTTCTTTTGGTAAATTGTATATATATGTAATAGTTGTGATGTATAGGTGGCACTTAAATGTAAATGTAAAGAGATAAGCCTAACTTGTATCTATTTTGTAACTAAATTGTAACTTAACTATTGTTTTTGGTTTTTAATGTTTGTATGTTATATTAAATTGTGACATTGCATGTTATGCTATATGATATCTTTTCCTAAGGTTGAGATATCATATGCTATGTTTGTGTGCTATTGGAGTGATCAGAGGATCACATTGGGATGAAGGAAGTGTTTAAATGTATTATATAAGTGTACTTTCTTATATAGGTTACTATTTAAAATTTGGGATAGTGCTCAATACAACCATTATGTTGCCTGATTTTTAACACAAGGATTCCTAATTTTAAATAAGTAACCCTATTTGAAAAAGGTTTTTAAAAACCTATATATTTCACATGTAATGATCTTAATTAAGAATGTTATAAAATTTGAAATGGGTAGATGAGTTTGGATATCTCGATATTTTTGCACACTTTAGTTAGGCTCATCAGTTGGCTTCTAGATTGGGTAAGGGGTGTCATATTTATTAGTATTAAAGCTCCAGTTTAGGTCTTCCTTGGAAATATTTAAGTGCTAATATAATACAAATCTATATCACATACTATTAAATGTCGAGGTTTATCAATTTGTCTTCATACCTATAGATACAATGAGTGCTTTGACATAAAGAAGTAAGGATGAAGTCAAGAGTCATACTCTGACTATGGTCGCACCTGAGGCCATGAGTGTTAGGTCTATGTCTAAGAGCATAGTAGGACCTATACAATCTATAGGATAGGTTCCACTAATGTTCCTACAAAAGATGCTACAACAATTAAGGCAAGCTACTGCTACTATTACTACTCTATCGTCACCACCACCATAGCCTGAGGTACCATTGGCTCTCTAAAAGACATATCTAGAGAGGGTGAAGAAAATGGGGGCCAAAAACTTCATTGGTGAAAGAGAAGTGACCCCTAGGAAGGCAGAGTATTAGTTTGATTGCATTGAGAAAATTATGAAGTAGATAAGGTGCACGCTAGCAGAGAAAGTCATATATGCTTCCTCACTTCTTCAGGATAAAGCTTTGAAGTGGTGGGAGGATCTTAAAGTGTACAAGATTAAGGATCAAGTGACTTAGGAGTATTTTCTAATAGAGTTTCATAAGAAATACATCATGGAAGACTACCTTGATGAGAGGCGATAGTAGTAAATGGATTTATATCAAGATTAGAAGATCATTAATGAATATGAGAAGTAGTTCACCATGCTTAGCAAAAATACTAAGGATACCATCACTATTGAGATGGATAAGTGTAAGATGTTCAAGAAGGGTCTACAAGTTGACATTAAGTCTAAGGTGGTGCCGATAAAGATAAGGGATTTCTCATAGTTGGTATCAATATGCAGATCTACTGATAGGTTTTAGAAGGAGAAGAAAGAGTTCTATCAGAAGAAGAAATAGTTAGTCAGAAGGCATCCAATGCTACTCTACCATAAGGCAAGAAGTATGAGGGATTTCAGTTTGGTTTTACTTAGTAGTCTTAGAAATAGGGCCAATCATAAAAATTGGCTCAGAGTGTTAAAGGGAAAAAAGATAGCTTTAGTTTTAAGCTACTTCTACACTAGGATCAGTGAGTAAGAAAAGTTAAGCTCTTTAGTGCCAAACATGTTTTAGGAGGCATAGGGGAGAATGTTAGAGGTATATGTTAGGTGTGTGCTATACTTGTGCACAACATGGTCATTTCTACATGGATTATCCTAAGGGACAAAGTGCGGGTAAGAAATTAGCACCTATATAAATAGAGGTCAGAAGAGTAGCCGAAGAGAGAGAACTAAAGGAACTCAGAGAGATAGGTAAAAGTCCTAACTTGAGTGAAAAACCCCAACCCATTAGTATGCCATTAGAGCTCAGGAGGATGTTGATGAGCTAAGTGTCATGGCTAATACTTTTCTTTTTTTTTTTGACTTTCCTATTTTACATTAATTGACATAGGGTCTACACATTTATATGTATGCATATCACAGGCATGAGACCGGGAGTTAGTTTTAAAACCACTTAACCTAGAGATCATGGTTAGCAGACCTATAGGCTAATATGTGGTAGTTGATAGAATATATAGAGATTACCCATTAAGAATATAAGACCATCAGTTTCTTATTGACTTGATAGAGTTACCTTTCAATGATTTCGACTTGATATTGGCAATGGACTGGTTGTCTAAATATCAAGAAATTTTTTTATTGCAGGCATATGAGGTTGACTCTCTAGACTGATGATAAGTCTAAAATCACAATCATTAGAGAGAGAATAAATTTCTTAGTTAATATGATATTTGTGGTCCCTACTAGGCGATTGATGATGAAGGGTTGTCAGGCATATCTTACTCATGTGTTTGACACCAGAATAGAATAACTAAATGCTAGTAGAATAACAATTATTGCTAAATTTGTGGATGTTTTTTTGAAAGAATTATCGGGTTTGCAACTAGAGAGAGAACTTGAGTTCAGTATTGAGGTTTTGCCTGGTACTGCTCTAGTGTCTATAGCACCTTATCATATGGCACCAGCTTAATTGAAAAAGTTAAAAGCACAGTTGAAAGAGTTGCTAGATAAGGGATTTATCAAACTGAGTGTTTCACCATAGGGACCATTGGTTCTGTTTGTTAAGAAGAAGGATGGTTCACTTCGGTTATGCGTGGATTACATACAGTTAAATAAAGTGACCATCAATAACACGTATGCTCTACCATGGATCGATGATCTATTTAATAAGCTTAGAGGAGCCAGAGTGCTCACTAAGATAGACTTGAGATCTAAGTAATATCAGTTGAGAGTGAAGGAATCGGATGTGGCAAAAACTTCTTTCAAAATGAGGTATGGTCAGTATGATTTCATAGCAATACTATTTAGGCTTACCAATGCTCCTGTAGCATTCATAGACTTAATGAATAGAGTCTTTAGACCTATCTTGATCAGTTTATGGTAGTTTTCATAGATGATATTTTTATTTACTCGAAGAACAAGGAATAGCATAAACAATATTTGACAACAGTTCTTCAGATTCATAGAGAAGAAAAAGCTATATGCCAGGCTTAGTAAGTGTGAGTTTTAATTGAGTGAAGTGCCTTTCTTAGGATATATAGCATTAGCTGAAGGTATAAGAGTTTACCCCGGTAAGATAGAAGCAATGTTGGAGTGAAAGCTACCTAGGAACACCACAGAGATCTAAAGTTTCCTAAGGTTGGTAGGATATTGCTGACAGTTTGTCAAGGGGTTCTCATTGATAACCACTCTTATAACACAATTATTATAGAAGGATGTTTAATTTGTTTTGGATGATAAGTTGCAAAATAGCTTTGATAAGCTTAAGACTATGTTAATAGAGACTCTGATTCTTTTGTAGCCAATTTTGTGAAAGGATTTCACTATATTTAATGATACATCTCACAAATGGATTAGGGTGTGTTTTGATGCAAGATGGCAATGTTGTTACCTATGCTTCAAGATAGTTGAAGCCACATGAGAAAAACAACATTACTTATGATTTAAAGCTTGTAGCCATTGTGTTTGCTCTAGAAATATAGAAACATTATCTTTATGGGGAGAAGTGTTACATTTACACGGACTATAAGAGTCTTAAGTATCTTCCTGCATAAAAGGTGTTGAATTTGAGATAGAGGAGGTGGATGGAATTAATTAAGGATTATGACTATCTGATTGATTATTATCTAGGAAAGGCCAATGTAGTGGTTGATGCACTTAGTAGGAATTTCATGGTAGTTATCAAAGTTATGAATATTAGATTATAGCTTGTAGGCGATAGTGCCTTATTAGCTAAGATGCAAGTCAAGCCTACTCTATTACAATAAGTAAGGGATTTTTAAAGAGATGATGAAAGGTTGATAAGTATCATAAGTGCTATCCAATAAGGGAAGCTGACAGAGTATGAAATAAAGTATGATGGTTATTTATACTATTATGGTAGAATTTATGTGTGAAATATGAAAGAGTTAAAGAAGTAAATTCTACAAGAAGTGCACTTTGTGATGCATCTTAGTAGCAATAAGATGTATTAGGATTTAAATCTTTCTTATTGATGGCCAAGCATTAAGAGAGATGTCTCTAAGTATGTGACAAGGTGCCTTACTTGTCAGTAGGTAAAGATAGAGCATGAGATCCTTCTAGATTACTTCATCCTATAGTAATTCCAAAATGGAAATGGGATAAAGTGACCATGAATTTCATGGTTAGGCTACCTATGAGATGGAGTAAGTGTGACTCAGTAAGGGTGATTATAGATCATTTGACAAAGATTACTCATTTTATACCAGTGAGAATGGACTACTCCTTAGACAAGCTAATAGGGCTCTATATAAATGAGATAGTTAGGTTGCATAGAGTGCTATCTTTGATACTATATGATCAGGATCCGAAGTTCACATTAAGGCTTTAGAAGAAACTTCATAATACCTTAGGTACTCGGTTGAGTATCAGTATAACATTCGATCCATAGACTAACGGACGATCTAATAGATTGATTCAAATTCTTAAGGATATGTTGAGGGCTTATGTATTATAGTTCAAAGGAAGATGGGACCAATACTTGTCTTTAGCTGAATTTGCTTATAACAATAGTCATAAGGAGAGTCTTGGTATGGCTCCTTATGAGGCCTTATATAGAAGAAAGTGTGTTACACCTTTGTGTTAGAATGTGCTCAGTCAAATATAGCTTATAAAGATAGATTTGATACAAGATGCAAAAGAAAAGGTAAAGATCATCAGAGAGAGGTTGAAAGTAACTTCTAACAGATAAAAGTCATATGTAGCTTTAAAGAGAAAAGAGGTGGAATATGAAGTGGGAGACAAGGTTTTCCTTAAAGTTTCACTTTGGAATAAGGTTCTATGATGTGGAAAGAAATGGCAGTTGAGTCCTAGGTTTATTAGGCCATGTGAGATCACAAAACATATGGGGCTAGTAGCCCATAGACTAGCTTTACCTCTATAATTCCAGTAGATCCATGACTTTTTCATGTTTCTATGCTTAGAAGATATAGGTTGGATCTTACACATTTGTTAGCAATAGAAGATATTGAGGTTAATCTTGACTTGTATTATGAAAAAGAACTAATGAGGGTTATTGATAGAGCGAAGAAGGAACTGAGGAATAAGTAGTTCCGTGGTGAAAGTTCTCTAAGAGCACCACATGATGGGAAAAGCAAACTAGGAGATAAAACCTTAGATGAAGGAGAAATATTCATAATTATTTAAACCAAGTACTATAATGTTAAGGGCGACATTTCTTTATAAAGGGAAGAAATGTAACGCCCAAAAAATCCCAATAATTATGAATAGTAAATTCCCAGGATGAATGGTGTTCCTAAGACTTGGGATGCATTGAAGTCATCAGATAACAAGTATTAATCATAAAATAATTTTAAGTGAAGTTTGAAATCAATCAGAGGTTATTAGAGTAGCTAAAAATGACAATAAAGTTTTTACGATAGTGTCTTAGGAATAGTGAACAAGGCAAAGCTTAACCGTAAATTAATTTTAAAGTTGCTTAGAAAATTATAAAAATTATACAACCTAAAACTTAAATACTCCAACAAGTCTAATGGCACTAAAATTGGAATTTTTTGATATTGGTTAGTAATTTTTCTAGAAATTAGACAACATAAAAATAATAAAATTAAATGGTTTTTGTTTTTGAGCACTTATTTTTTAAGGCATTTAGGGGATAATTAAAGCGAATTATTGTAATGAAAATGGCAATTTATTGGGCTCAAGATGATGAGAAAATTTAGGGGAAAACGAATGGAAAAATGAAATTTTGAGAGGGGTATAAAAAGGTCAATTTGACTGAAAAAGTCAAAAGCACTATTTTATAATGCCTTTGTTTTGATGCTCCATGAATAGTGCCATTAGGTCTAGGAAGTGTGCCCGGGGTGCCGAGTCACTTGCATGTAAATCAAGGCAGTGGCACTAGTTATGAAACTTCGAGGGGGTTTAAATTAATGAAAAAGGCAAAATTTAATAAAACTAATAATTCATTTTAGGCAATAAGCCATTGATCTGTGTAATAAAATTAAGTTGGGCTGAGAATGACCCAGGATGTGCTCGAACAAACCCAAAAAAATCAGACCTTGAAGCTCAAAAATTCCATTGAGTTCATTAGTGAAAGAATTTTTGGATTCTAAGGTCATTTGCAAATTTTCATAATTTTTTAGGTTGGCACACAAATTGAGGCAATCTGAAAACTATCGTATTTATGGAATTTTGCCATAAAAATTTATGAGCATGTAGAAGGGATTAAAATATGAATTTTAAAATAAATGGTGTAATTTTTTTTAGGTCCATGTGAATTTTGGTGAATTTCTAAAATTTTACCAAAAAATGAGCCATTTTAAGGTGGTTCGGTTGGTCGTGGGACCTACCCATACCATGCCAGCTGGCTTAGGGCCTATGCCAAGTTGCAAAACCACTTGACAAGTGGACAATTCCACTAAACAAAAGAAGAAAAATCTCTTCCATTTTGTTGTCTAGGGAATAATGCCACATCAAGCTTTAAGAGCCATTTTCATCAATTCCTTTAGCCATTTCTACAAGCTCTTGATATCTAAATTCATTCTGGGATGTTAGGGAGCTAGAAGAAGAAGAATTTCTAGGAAAAGAGCTCTCAACAATTAACAAAAATTCATCAAATTTTACTGGTTAGAAGATAGTCTAGCAAGCCTATTTAATGAGTTGTCATACTCTCTACTTAGGTTTTCTTGGTTCTTTTAGGCTGTAAATGAAGGTTTGGGATGCTTAAGGACTAAAAGTATGTATTTGAATTGTGTTTGAGGGAAATTTAAGGATAAAAGGGCTTAAAGGAAGGAAGAAGAAGCTACCATGGTTAAAGGGCTAGAATTTGAGGCTATTTCTGTGAGGGTTCTTCAAGTTTACGAAGTACAATTTGACTCTTTCTTTGAGTGGTAAGTGAGCTTTAGCATTCATTTCATGCCTTTGATTTTTAATGGCTAGAAAGTGACTTAAAGAATGGCTATATATTAGTGTCTAAGTGGTTATAGGTGGAGTTTGAATGAATCCTTAAGGAACCTAATCTAAATGTATGTTAATTAACTTATTGTAATGGGAATTGGCTTGTCATGGTGTTAAAGTCCTTACTAGCCAATAGGTAATAAGGGGTAGATTAGATGTACATATGGGTTTAAAATGGCTTTGGATTGTTTGGGATAGCTATGTTAATAGATTGTGTTGAAGGTTGGTGAGTGTGAGTTGTTTTGTGTATGTTTGACTTGAATATAGTAATGGCCAAGACATACAATGGGCATAGATTACTTTAAGTAGCATAAAAGTGAAATTACATAAATGTGAATGTGTTTAAGTTATAGATGAATGCTTGAATGTGTGATAGATACAAAGGAAATGCTTAATTAAGACCTATATTTTCATTATATCCGAGAGCTATATGGATGGAGATAGTAAGCAAACTTTGATGATTTTTTATGAATGAACAAGTGCCTTAAATCTTAATATATTAGACATGAAATGGCATAATTTGCTTGGTAATATTTAGTCATCAATATAATGGAATCATGGTGTACATGAATGTATAAGAAAGAATATTGAATGAATGAGTGATGGTTGAACATAAACATAACTAAAATATCTTAAAAGGTGACTTTGAATGAGCATGTAATACAAGGTTATAATGTACCTATATTATATGCCTTTAAGGGCTATGACTTGTGATTAAATGTAATGGCTTTTGAGCCTATGTTTTGGCCTTGTAAGTGGCCTAGAGAGTGTATAGCTTAGGGCCTATGAACATTGTAGATATCATGATGAAGACTACATTAAAAACTATTAAGAAATGAACCTAGAAAAGCTTATTAAAACTTGACGTAATGACCTATAACTATCCAGTTGACCATTACTTGAATAAAAAATGTCACTAGATAGTAAATGACAATTACTTAAGAAATAATTATGGAATGAAATAAGGCATAACATACCTTAAATACTAGCAATTACAGAACTTGAAATTTATCTCGAAATTTTACTCGGTATAGCCAAATTTTGGCCATACCAAACCGATTAAAAATGAACTATGAAATAAAATTCATAACTATCTATTTTTCACTTCTAAATATTATAAAAAGTTAATTTGTGAAGGAATGAACATAAATTAAGTTAATGGCCCATTAGTTAGACACCTACTAGATGGGTTGACTGGTCAACTTAGGGATTTTAGCAACCGCTACATTGTTTGATCTTTATGAAGGGTCGGTATAGTAGCCTAGATCAATTTTAGGCCATTGTACTAGTCTATTAGATAGACACTCATGTGCTTCTGCACACTTGATGCCTTTCACTTGATTTTTGCCATTGTGGCGGCATAGGTCTCGGAGGGCCACTACACTAGTCGATTAAACAGACCAGTCTGCTAGGAAAACTAGTCTATGACATTCTCAATCTTCAAATTCATTCACTTGATTTTGCCGGTGTAGTAGCATAGGTCCTGGAGGACCACTGCACTAGTCAGTCAAACATACCAATCTATAACATCTTAAATCTTTAAACAGGGCTAGTACAATGGCTTAGGTTTGGGAGGGCCACTGTACTATTCAGTTAGATAGACCATATCTTGTTATTTACACCTTCGGTGCTATAACTTGATCAGGCCAATTGAGTGGTCAGGGTCTAAAATGTGGATCACTGCACTCTTTTTAATTCCCTCTAGGTCTACTGTATGTCAGTGTCATCTTTCTATTTAGGCCAAAAAAAGTTAATTAAATAAAAATATCTATGAATTTAACTAGTTATATAAAGGAAATAAAAAGGCATAATGGGATATAATTACTTGAATGGCACTTCAGCATGAACACCAGGGGTATTTTAGTAATTTTACATGTATATTAGTGATTGACTTGATAATTTAATTTCATGACTATTATTATTGGAAATGGCATAAAAAATAGTTTACATGATTTAAAATGATTAACTATATAATAGTCCGTTGTGTTTAGAATAAAAGGGTATTTTGGCCTTTCGACACAAAAAGGTATAATGATGGGTCTAATAACCTAGAATAAATAGTAATAACTCTATATATGGTTAAATAAAAGAGTTGACATGATTTAAATGCTTGAGTTCACCACTAAGTATATTATATACTCAGTGTACCTATTTTGGTGCGTAGGTAAAGATAAGCAAGGTATAGCCTCTTAAAGCATGCAATCAGAGTTTAGAGGATATTATTTGGCAAAAGGTTATGTATATTTTGTATAGCTTTGTACTCTATTTACTTAGGTGGGAATGGGTGTTATGTCTATAAATGACATGTAATGTAATTATATGAGTACAAATTGTGTTGTAATAAGCAAGTTAACAATCTTTTTTTGTGTATGTATGGCTTTTGTTGATGGTATGTGATCTTGAGGCTCTAATTTGTGTTTTTCTAGATTATGGCCTAAGGCTTATGTTGATGTTTAATAGAATAATGATGTTAGGTTGATACTTGAGGGACCGGAAGGGTCTAGGAGATGTGAATATGTGTTATAGAAGTGTGTTTTTACAGGTTAAAATTTGTGTATAGTGACCAGATAGCCATTATGCTGCTGAATTTTAGGAAAATTTTGATTGACTTGAAATTGGCCAATATTGGCATGAATCATATGGTATGACCCTAAGTAATATATAAGGATAGATAGGAATAAATTTGGAGTCCAATAGAACTAAATATTATAAAATAAGTAAAAGTTAAACGAATGAACGTGGGAGAAATTTTAGGATAGGTGACCGAGTGAAAAGTTTACCGCTTATTAGGTTTCTTCAAAAATCCAGTAAGGGGTGTTACATATTCACTCTTTTCTCCCTCTCTTTCTCGATGCCACCACTCTTTCTCCCCTCTATTTTCTTTCCTTCAATCCTCCATTTGAGCCAAAATCTTCACACCAAATTGAAACTATAGAGTCTCCATACCCTAAAACTCATTTAGGAAGTGGAAGAACCAAAAAAGGTTGCTCACTTTTCATGATTTTTCAATCTTATTAATAGTAACCTCTAATTTTTTGGGTAATAATTTTTTACTTCTACAATTTTTCCTAGATAATAGGGGTGCCTAAGAGTGGATAAATGGTCTTAGCTTGATTTTTAAAGCACTCATTCATTTATTATGGATTTTTAAAGGTTTGTTTGATTTATGTTAGGAAATTCTGAGCCGTGATAAGGGCAAGGCCAAGGTGTCAATCGATCTCAAGATACCTCTTCAATTGTCTTGATAAGCATAATTGAAATAAAATGTGTAAATTAAACTAAATTTCCTAATTTTCCATATTAGGTTTTAAAATGCATTAAATGCTAAAATATATGTATAGCTATTTATGTTTTGCAATTATTATGTTGTATGGCATGTAATAACTATACTAAAGTGCTTTTAATGTTTGGAATGATTGGGAATTGAGTGAATATGAAGAATGTGCTATATGTGCCAAGTAGAGCATAATATGGAACATAAAATGGTTAAAAGAGCTAAATCTTGAAATTTAGGTTAAACAAGCCTAAATTTTGATTAGTTAGCTTAGTTGACATGATAATGTGTGAATAAATGTGAGAAAATGATTAGAGATGTAAAATGTGCAATATGTGCATTATGATAGGTGTATGTACATATTATGTGAAAAATGCCTTTGTATGATTATGTGAGTCTATCATTTGACATTTGGCATATTAATCTTATTGGCATAATGTATGGGAGTAATATGTATGTCAAGAGCATTTCATGACTATGGCTAAATCACATATAGTGTCATAATTGAGTATGGCCTTTTGGTTTGAGATGCATTATTGTGTGTAATAGGTTATATGGGTGTGTGTCACAACATAGGGTGGTCTAGTGCTTGTCAATCTATTTCCAAGTTGAGTTTTATGTTAGAATGAAGGCCTTTAGATGCTAAAAAATATGAATATAATGTTTGAAGCATTGTTATAGGCATGGATAAAAGGTATACTGCCATAGCATGGGTTATATTCTTAAATTCTAAACTAAGGCTAAATGTAGTTACATGGGCATAAATAAGAATGACATTGAATAGTTAGATATAGTGAGTGGAATGAAATGATACACATTTAAAAATGTTTATATGGCCATGGAATGTGATAAATGACTTATTGAACACTTAATGAACATGAATTATGGAAAAACTAACTAATAAAAGATAAAAAAGCATAATGGCTAAAACTACTAAAAGCCAATTGGGTCCCATAATTTTAATGCCATAAGATTTAAATGTGCATGAATATTTCTTTGAATTGTGTTTATGTGTAATAATTGCTAATACATAATAAATATGCCTTATTGAGCATAGTAGCAGTAGAATAAAGAATAATGGCTAAAAATTAGCTCTATGGCTAAAACACCATGGTGGGCATGAGGGCTTGTGAGTTTTAAAGCCATAAGCTCTAAATGTATTATGTTTATGTTTGAATATGGATATGTTGAATGTGTGATGATGAGCACTAAATATGCATAAACAAGCAAGTATAACCTAATAGCTTAAAATGAGGAATATTTATTGTAATTCATATATCTTGAGAGTTATAGTGCTTGCATACTTTAATTCAAATATTTGAACATGACTATGATTGAAGTCATCAAAAAATGAAGTTAAGGACCAAAAAGTGTCTTAAACCTGAAATGAACTTAAAAAGAGTTCTTAAAAGCATATTTTGCCATAAATTGAAAATTTAATGAAAGTAAACACATAAATAGACCCAAATGGATTTATGACCTTATTTGATTATGTTATGTGAAATACATGCTAAAAATCCATTATTGAGATGGATAATGTGGTTGATTGTGAATGTGGCATAATGTGAGTAAAATGGGCATAAATGTGCAAAATGATGTTTTTTGTGAAAATAAACAATTTTAGGAATTTAATAGATAAAATATGTATATTAAAAATGATATAA